>JAVJIF010004826.1:252500-288391 GCA_038442645.1 Agave tequilana | reverse complement strand
TGTTGTTGGTTTCTAAGGTTTGTATCTTATAGAAGATCTGCGAAAAGGAAAAGGCTGGAGCTCTCTTGCATTCAAAGAGGCTGCTAGCCATTGTAATCTTCTTCCATAGCAATTAAATCTCTCTCTGATTGCCCCGAGGACGTAGGCGTTGAGGCCGAACCTCGTTAGATCGTGTGTTTGCGATTTGTGTGTTCTTCTTGTGTTATTTGGGTGTTCTTTGTATTTGGAGATCTGTGAGATTCTCTATTGGTTGTTGTTATCGGCGCACAACACAAAATGCTTCAAAACAAACATTACGATTACGAGGTAACTTTGTTTCCATTCATGAAATTGAACTTGAAAATTTTTCATGGACTCCACTGTCGAAGTTAATTTTTTAAGCTTTAAGAAAATATGTTTTGATTGGATGGAAAGAAAAGTGGAGCCCACATCAAGAAGTGAAAATATTGAATGTCATCTCAATTTCAAACTTTTTAGTTTGGAATTGAATGAAAAGTTTTGCAAATTTGAGTCCCCCTTGTAGTTATCCCTTTTTTCTAGTCATTTCTTATCTTTTTCTTTTTCTTTTTTGGCCTTAGGCTTCATTAAACAAAACAGGCCAGAGTGAAAAACTTCCCATAGGCAATAGTAAAAATGGCTCAGTGGATGCTTACTGCAAGAATTGATGCAGCAATATAAATAGTGAGTTGGGGAGAAAAGATGAGAACAAAAGGCTTGTTTGTTAGAAATGAAGAGAGGTGGGAGAGAAGATCAAGAAGAGGTGGCTTCTTCCTCCAACTCAAGTCTTTAATTCTCTTGAAAGGAAAAAAAAAAAAAGAAGAGAAGAGAAGAAATTCTAGTTGGATCTTCGGTGCAAACTTCTATTCCAATTTTCTTCCTTTTACTTTTTGACTGGGGGTGGATGTAGCACATAGATCAAGACAAATTATATATTATTTTATTTTCCTGTCTCTTCCTCTCTCATGATATTCCAATTATCATAATTATTAAACCTCACTACCTTTTCACTTTGAACAAGCAAACATTTCTTCTCTCTTTTAAAATATTTTTCTTTATTTTCTCTTCATCCTTTTTCCTTCTCTCTTCTTTTTCTTTCAAAAAAATCAAACATGTGCAAAGTAGGGTGGGGATACTGTAATAAGTTTGTTTGTCACTAGTTCAAAATGCCTTTCCACGTCACCATTCACATCGGTTTGTTCACAACCGACATGGATCAAAAGGGAGATAACAAACTTGTAAATAAAAACAAAATATGTTTGGGTTGGTGGATTTTTGAAAACATTGAAATCTATTCCACGGCGGTTCTTTAAGGATTTGACGTGGAATCTCTTTAATTGCACGTCGGTTATAAAAGAACTGACGTGCAATTTCATATAATGTCAGTTATCTTTAGAATTGATATTAAATGTCTTTTTTGAAATGCGCGCCATAGCTTTTAGCCCTCATCTAACTCTCTCAACCCAAATTCTAACTCTAACTCTCTCTGCCTCTCTCCCCCTTCTCTCTCACTCTGTCTCCCCTCAAGGCACTCCACCGGTGATCTCAAATGGCTCTTCCCTCGCGCCTCCACTGGCCTCCTCCAGTACATCCACCGACGAGTTCCACAGGCTCTCCCCTCTCTGCCGCCACCGGCTCTCCCCTCGTGCCGCCACCGGCCTCCTCCAACGCATTCACTGGCGAGCTCCACTGCTACTGTTAGTGCTTTTACCCACTTAACTTTTTACCCATCATCTAAATTATTTTCTTTTTGTGGGTATAATTAGCAATTTGGATCCTTCACTTCTCCTAGTGTCTGTGCACTTATTCTTCAATTTTGATCCCCACCAATGCTACCCATGTTCACCCATCTCACACTATCACCACTCACTCACCTATTACGTGTTGTATACTAGTCTACGGACTAATATACTATAATCTAAAATTTTAAGTGGAGAATGGATCTTATTCAACTTTTCTTTCTTTCTTGCTTGCTTTCTTGATAAAAAAAAAAGAGATACACTAGCCTTTTATAGGCAAATGACAATAATGCATATATGATGATGACTCGTCATTCCTTCTAATTGAAGATGATGACTCTTTATTTCTCTCAATTGATGATGACTCCTAATTGATGATGATGACTCGTCATTCCTTCTAATTGAAGATGATGACTCTTTATTTCTCTCAATTGATGATGACTCCAAATTGATGATGACTCTTCATTCCTTCTAAATTGATGATGATGACTCTTCATTTCTTATGGTCTCTTCTTCTTTCAAATTAATGTCATAAAGGCATTTTTATTTGATATTCCAACACACCCCCTCAAATCAAAATGTTTTCATACCGAGCATTTCTTTTAGCCTTCTGAAAGGTTCAATAGGCAATGGCTTGGTGAAATATCTGCTACTTGCTCCATGGTATGACAATACTCCAGCTCCACAGTTTTCTGCTTTACATGACCTCTGAGAAAATGAAACCGTGTATCTATATGTTTGCTCCTCCCATGATGTACTGGGTTATTTGCAAGTTGGATGGCTGATTTATTGTCCACAAATATTACAGTCGCTTCTTCTTGTGGATGATCCAATTCCTTTAAAATGTTCCGCAACCAAATAGCTTCACATACAGTAGATGAAGCTGCCATATACTCTGCTTCGCATGAAGATAAGGTCACAACTCCTTACTTCTTTGAGGTCCATGAAAATGCAGTTGACCCAAGATAGAAGACATAGCCAGTGGTGATTTTCCTCTCATCTTGGTCACCGCCCCAGTCGCTATCTGAATAGCCTACTAACTCTGCAGTTTCACCATAAGTATAAAATAGACCAAGGTTGAGTGTGCCTTTGATATACCTTATAATTCTCTTTGCAGCTAACCAATGAGACTCCTTCGGTGTCTCCATATAGCGACTCACAAGTCCGACTCCGTAAACAATATCAGGCCTTGTGATCGTTAAGTACCTCAGGCTACCAACTAGACTTTTGAAAAAAGTCGAGTCTACAAAATCTCCAATTCCTTCTCTTGATAGCTTCATTCTTGTGGCTATTGGGGTGTTTACTGGGTTGCAATTACTCATCTTGAATTTCTCCAAGATCTCCTTCATGTACTTCTTTTGAGATATAAATATCCAATCTTGTTGTTGCTTCACTTCGATACCAAGAAAATAGGACATCAATCCATTGTCCGTCATCTCAAATTCATTGAACATCGCCTCCTTGAATTCAGCAAGCATCTCAACGCAACTTCCTGTGTATAACAAGTCATCAATATAAAGACAAATTATTAGAAATTCGCCTTGATGGTTCTTCTTCATGTAGATGGCATGCTCATAAGGACATTTGGTGAAACTGTTTTGATGAAGATAACCATCAATTCGGGCATTCCATGCCCGTGGTGCCTGCTTTAAGGCGTACACAAGGCTTTCTTTAGGTGATATACTTTGTCTTCTTGCCTTTTTACCAGAAAACCTTCTGGTTGTTGTACATACACCTCTTCTTCAAGAATACCATTGAGAATACTGACTTGACATCTAGAAGATATATCTTCCACCTGTGATGAGCTGCAAGTGAAATTAATAGTCTCACCGTGTCCAATCGAGCAACTGGTGCAAAGACTTCTTCATAGTCGATGCCGTATTTTTGTTTGTAGCCTTTCGCCACAAGCCTCGTCTTGTACCGATCACCTCACCATCTGTTGTGCGTTTGATCGTGTACACCCATTTGACACCTATCGCCTTGTGATTTTGTGGAAGTGTTGTCAACTCCCATGTGTCGTTTTGTTGGATGGCATGCATCTCCTCCTTCATTGCTGATCGCCAACAATCTTCTTCCTTAACCTCTTGGAAAGTGAGAGGCTCATGATCGGCATATAAACAAAAGAGATTAGTTTTCTCCATCTTCTTCTATCTGCTCATAGATCTCCCTGAGGCTTCTCATTTTGATTGGACCTCGTTGCACGGAGGATTCACTACTACTACCTTCCCCAGAAGATGGAGAACCTCTTGCAGGAGACGGTGTAGCATGTTGAGGAGATGGTGGTGTAGTTGGTGGTGGAACCTCTTGTAGGGGCTCGTCAGGTTCATTCACCATGGGTTGCTCTTTGACAGTCTCTTCATTGCTCCAACTCCATGCTTCACCTTCATTGAAGACAACATCTCTACTAACCACTAGTTTCTTAGTTAGTGGATTGTAAAGCTTGTATGCCTTCGACTTATCGCTATATCCGATGAAAATGCATTTTTCACCATGATTGTCAAGCTTCTTCCTTTTGACTTCAGGTACTTGAACATATGCAACACACCCAAAAATTCGTAGGTGTGCGACATTAGGCGTATAGCCGCTTCATGCTTCTTGAGGCGTCTTGTCCTTCACTTGCTTCGTCGGGCACCGGTTGAGCAAGTAGGTTGAACATGCCACAGCTTCCGCCCAAAATTGCTTCGGCAGTCCCTTTTCTTTAAGCATGGTTCTTGTCATGTCAAGAATAGTGCGGTTTTTTCTTTCTGCGATGCCATTTTGCTGTGGTGTATAGGCAGTAGTAAACTGCCTCTTTATGCCTTACTCCCTGCAATATTCTTGAAACATGTTTGAGGTGTACTCACTACCTCGATCAGAACGGAGAGTTTTTAGCTTATAGCCACTCTCTGCTTCAACAAGAGCTTTAAAATTCTTGAAGGTAGTAAAGGTAGCAGATTTTTCTTTAAGAATATACCCCACAACTTTCTACTGAAATTATCAATGAAAGTAATAAAACCTATTACCTCCTGAAGAGACGGGATCTAGCGGTCCGCAGATGTCAGTATGAACAAGTTGTAATGGTGCCTCCGCTCTCCACGACTTTCCATTGGGAAAAGGAAGTCGTGTTTGCTTGCCAATTATGCAAACTTCACAAGTATGACTTGGTGGATCGATTGTTGGTAAACCTCGTACCATGCCGGCTGTAGATAGTAGCTTCAGGCCGCTTAAATTTAGATGACCGAGCGAAGATGCCACCTCCATGACTCATTCTTCATGAGTCCTTGAAAATACTTCTCAACTTTTATGTTTAGATGCAAGGGAAACATGCGGTTCCTTATCATCTTAATACAAGCTATAAGACCTCCTTTTGCATTTTTCACCAAAGGTGGTTGTTCTCCATATATACTTTATATCCTTTTTCGAGTAATTGACCGATGCTGAGAATATTACTTTTCATGTTAGGAATATAATAAATATCGAAAATATACTCGGGCTTACCATCCTTTTGATAGATTTTGATCTTCCCTCTGCCTTCAACGGAGAGTTTTGAAGAATCTCCCAAGCTCACACTTCCATGAACTCCTTCTGCGAGTTCCATGAATAATTCTTTCTTCCCGCACATGTGGTTGCTAGCACCCGAGTCAAGGTACTAAACATCATTCTGAACACTTGAATCATCATGAACAAGAGAAGAGTAGAGTTACTACCCGCGTCATTTGTTGCTTCGGTAAGATTGGTAAGATCTTCAGTTCTGTGCCAGCAATCCGAGGCATAGTGTCCAAATTTTTGACAGTTGTAGCATTGGACGTTCTTGTTGTTTCCACGTCCAGATGTAAATCTTCCCCTGATTGCTTCGTCCTCGACCTCTGAAGCTTTGAAACTCCACTTGATTTTGAGTGGTTCGTTGTTGGGGACCACGTCACCTACCTCTGCCATGACCACGACCTCTACTATGTGAGCCACGATCATTTAGAGTCAGCTTTGACTCTAATGCTTGTTCCAAGACTATGGAATCAGTCTTCTTTTGCATGCGTTGCTCATGAACTTGGAGGGATCCCAAAAGCTCCTCTATTGAGATCTCCTCCAAATTCTTATACTCCTCAATTGTCGCCACCACGTGCTCGAACTTTGATGTGAGGGATCGCAGCAATTTCTCCCTCGGATGTCCTCCATCTTCTCTCCATTTCTCCTCATTTTATTCACAATTAGAAGTAATCGTGAATAATAGTCGGAGATTTTTTCTTCATCTTTCATTTGAGCGACTTCAAGATCGCCCCTCAAAGTTTGAAGGCGAATTCGCTTCACCCGCTCGACTCCTTTGTAGATGGTAGCAAGGATTTCCCATGCTTCCTTGCTCGTCGTTGCTTCGGCAACTCTCTCGAAGGTAGACTCGTCCAACTCTTGATAGAGTAGAAAACGAGCCTTACTATCCTTCTTTCTTTGCTCTTTAAGAGCCTTCTTCTCTTCGACGGTGTAGGCGGCTTCTACCTCCGGTGTGGGTTCCTTAAACCCATCAAAGATTAGCTCTCACAACTCTTGAGAACCAAATAGAGTTTTCATCTGAATTGACCAACTCTCATAATTATCTTTCAATAACTTGGGCACTTGTGGATTGATGAGATTTTTGGTGGAGGCTATGAGGAGAGAGGAAATGAAACAAAAATTGAATTGGCTCTGATACCAAATTGTTGTATACTAGTCTACGGACTAATATACTATAATCTAAAATTTAAGTGGAGAATGGATCTTATTCAACTTTTCTTTCTTGCTTGCTTGCTTTCTTGATAAAAAAACAAAGAGATACACTAGCCTTTTATAGGCAAATGACAATAATGCATATATGATGATGACTCGTCTTTCCTTCTAATTGAAGATGATGACTCTTTATTTCTCTCATTGATGATGACTCCTAATTGATGATGATGACTCGTCATTCCTTCTAATTGAAGATGATGACTCTTTATTTCTCTCATTGATGATGACTCTAAATTGATGATGACTCTTCATTCTTTCTAAATTGATGATGATGACTCTTCATTTCTTATGGTCTCTTCTTCTTCCAAACTTAATGTCATAAAGACATTTTTATTTGATATTCCAACATTACGCCACTGTTCTCTAATAGATAAGTTTTAAAACTCTTGTTTCATCATTAAACTAATGCTCAAAATCAATTACTCAAACATAAAGGGTTATAATTCTCTCTTGTGGTAATCAATGCGTATAACAGACCCCACGCACTACTCCCATTCTACTTCAATTATCCTCGTCTCAAAGAGCAAAGCTTGGAGCTCCTTATCATGCGCCCTTTTGGCCCTCTCAATGACAATGATCCCATGCGTGCCAACATCGGCGATGGCCCGTCGACTTCCATGTTGGTGCTCCGATCTATCCCCTGCCGGAGTAACTCTCGAGGAGCAAAATTTGTTCTTTATGTTTTGTCAATCACTATCAATGTCGTGATGTTTTTTGTTAAAATTATGATTTAAAATTTTCTCATTTAGTATTAATATTGTCAATGTCAACAAATTTAATATTATGCTAATACCACGAGACTATTATATCTTCTTTAATTCTTCAAAGATCTTTCACCCATCCTAGTGATTGTACACAAAAATGCTTTTTCAAATATCACAATTCATTTCTTCTCATTTTGATGCTCTTATGATTCACTTGAAAAAAAAAAACCCGCTTAAATGTGCGCCTTGTGGTGTGTGTGTGTGTGTCATGCTTGATATGTATGTGCAGTGATGGTGGTGTGGTGTGTGCCATACTTGTGTGTGCGTTGGTGATGGTAGTGTGTGGCATGCTTGACGTGTGCTATGCTTGATGTGTGCTTGATGTGTGACGATGGTGGTTGTAACAATTATGTACAAGCAAAGTAAATTACTCTTTAAAGGATATATAATGTTGTTAATTCAATGTATTATCCTTATATCTACACTATGTAATGATAGATCGAAAATGGATAGATGTTAATAGGTTAAATATCGAATATTTGAATGGTGTAGAGAAGTCTATTAAGTTTGTTGCTGAGCATACCAATAATCCTAACCATATTAAGTGTTTGTGCATAATTGAAGTATTAAGAGAATATTTATTCATTCATGGGGTTGATAAAAGTTATAGAAGATGGATATTGTATGATGAGAGTGCAAGAGATAAACCGATTAATTCAAATGATATAAGATATGATGAAATAGAAGAAGTTGATTCTAATGAAGGTGATAAATTAGAAGACATGATATATGATGTAAAAGAAGGCTTTATGGATCATCCATACTTAATTCAGAGCTTGAAAGATAATGCAGAAAAATATTTATATGTTGGTTGTTTTAAATTCCCTAAATTATCTGCATTGTTGAGGTTGTACAATTTGAAAGTAATAATGGGTGGAGCGATAAGAGTTTTACGATTTTACTCAATCTCTTAAAAGATATGCTTCCTGAGAATAATGAACTTTCGGATCATACATACGATGCCAAAAAGATCTTGTGCTCCATTGGTATGAATTAAAAGAGGGTACACGTTTACCCTAATAATTGTATTTTATATAGAAAGGATTATAAAAGTTTGAATAGATGTCTGGTTTGTGAAGTGGATTGGTACAAGAAAAATAAGAATAAAACTTCAGCCCAGGTATTATGGTATTTTCTGGTAATACCTAAATTTAAATGCATGTTAACATGAGAAGAGTTTGATGTGGTATTCAAACAGGAGGATTTATGATAATATGCTTCGGCATCCAGCTGATTCTCCATAATGAAATATAATTGATTCGAAGTTTCTGATTTTGAGTGTGATGTAAGAAATTTCTGACGATCTTTCGTCTGATGGAATTACCCGCACGATAACATGAGCAGTACACACAATACTTGGCAGTTGTTTTGAATATTTATAATCTTTCTCCCCGGTTGTTCATTGAGCACAAGTTTATAATATTGTCATTGCTAATATCGGGTCCTAAACAGCTGGGAAATGATATTGTTTATTTGGTACCTCTTATTGAAGACTTAAAAATAATATGGGAAGACGGTGTTAAAGTATTCGATGCATGTCATTACGAAAATTTCAAATTTCGAGGTATATTACTTTAAACAATCAATGATTTTTCAGCAAATGAAAACTGATCAGGGCTCAATGTGAAAGACATAAAGCATGTTCTGTATGTGAAGAAGACCATTTTCTCTCCAACTAAAGCATGGAGAAAGTCAGTATACCTTGATTACCAGATATTCTTACCCAAGTCTCCTCGTTATTGGAGGCTACGAAAGCTTTTAATGGATCTGCAGTAGAAGGAAGAGCTTTCACACCGGCGATGATCAATTCCTTCATACCAGGCCAATTGGATCCAATAACTTAAGAGTGAGCATCATGGATCCAATGGATGTGAATGCTCTTCTATCAATTCCACGTGACGAGATGACAATCGTCCATGATGCTATTGATAATTTCGTGTCGTGGCCAAAGAAACTCATCACTTTGGATGCACTAGTATGTTTATCAAAATTAAAATACAAGTCTAAATTTTAAATTAAACATGCACAATCTTAAATATGTAATTTGATTATTGGTCATTGTATCGTGACAGGCAAAGGTTAAAGGGAAGGAGGTAGCACAGAATATGACTCCAGGGAGCTTGAACACATTTCCGGAGTCGAACAACTAGCTAGTAACTCAAAAGAGCAAACTGGCGGCAATAACTACATATGCGTGGGATATGAAAGATGAATGCATAATCATCGTACTCATGGATATAGAGGTATTTGAAACCAAGGTTACCATACCTCGAACATAACAACCTTGAGAGGTTCGTAGCCCGACAAGAGATAAGCGCGGCATGTATCTATTTGTATGTCAAGTGAGTCATGAATATATATTTATTTTTAGCAATAAAATATTAATTATTTTATATTTGATGTATTTTGATAATTTCTGATAATTTTAGGTCCTTATATGATTGGTGTGTGGAGACAAGCTTGAGTCACTTATATGATTTTATTTATTCATACCATATTGCACATATGGTTTCCCGTGAAGATGAAACAGATATGAAGGCTCAATATGTCACGAACACATTGCGAAGAGGTGAATAGGCCGGCCGGTTATATTTTGCGCCATATAATACGAGGTAAGCACTGATCTTTTATAATAAAATTCAATTGTTATTTAATTTAATTTCTCATATATGAATTTATCTTGTAGTGGTCATTGGACGCTGTGCGTGATTGACCCCAATTCTTTTATTATATATTGGATGGACTCATTGGGAGGTGAAGTGCGAACACTAATTAAGAAAATAATTGATTTATGAGTGTTTAATCTTATATATATTTATTAATGCATCAAATACTTCTAAAAATTTTCATAACATCTATCATAAATATTTATTAATAATCTTGTTTAATTTCTGAAATTTATGAAAGGTGATCACCTTGCTCAATCTAAGCCGACGGGGTAAACTTGTTTCATGGAAGAGGATTCAGGTAATTTTTTCGGAAATCAACAATAAAAACATTAAATTTTTAACATTTTCTTAACACATATATTTTAATTTTTGTAATGTTCACGCCAACCTGATTCTATTATGTGTGGATACTATATTATGTGGTTTATGCATCAAATCATTACATTACAAATTAATCCTTTTCCAAAAAATGTTTAATCCTCTGAACTAAATCAAATTTATGTTTTTTTATTAGTGTTACAAATAACACAAATAAAGACTGAATACATTTGTAATTCAATGAAAATAAACTGCAAATACAGATCAAGAATTAGAGAAAGTTCAGAAAGAGTAGGGCAGATATATGATGAATTATATAGATAGTAAGTAATTTTTTGGTGAATCTTGTATTCAATGCGTGGGTGTTATGTATTGTGTTAAATGTTTCTCATTCTTATTGCAAGGTAGATCGAGTGAGAGCCATGAGAATCGATGCATAGTGTGTTTTCACTAGAGATGGTATATATTTTGTTAAGGTATTTTTTTTTTTTGAATATATGCATGTTTTCATTTAGTGATGTTTGGTGCATGTTTTCTTTTAGGTGCATGTACACACACATGTATTTGGAATTAGAACATGTGCACATATACACACATGTATTTGAAATTTGTGAACATAAATGTTTGGTACATGTGCACACATGTATTTGGAATTTGAATATAAATTTTGTTGTATGTGCACACACATGTATTTGAGTTCAGTTAGAATTTGAACATGAAAATTGTAAGAGAAATTGTATGTCTTCTCATTGCTCTTAGCAAATCTAATTTATTTTTCTAATTTTGAATATATCTTATATGTTATGCAAGTGAATAGCTAAACGATGATGAAAAATAAATGATATAAAGAGAAAGCTCTTCCTCTAGTTTATTTAACAGATGAGTTTTAACTTCAGGTTACAGTCCTATTCACATTCGTATTGTATTCTATTTTAGATGTGTTGATATATATTCTTCATGTGTTTGTATTGAATTTTATTCAATAAATGATCAAATAAGTTCTATTCGATCAGTATATGATTATATATGTGTTTTATATGTCTCTGGATTGGCTTCTATTTGTGTCTATATATGTGCCTGGATTGGCTGGATTCTATATATGTTTGATATATTTGTGTGACATTCTTTTTAATGTTCTGTATTGTGTGTGGCTGGATTATATTTTGTCTAGAGGGGCTGGAATATGTACACAGATCTATATTGTGTGTCTGGATAGTTTAAAACTAATTTAAAAAAAAAAACTAATTTTATATACAACTTCGATTTAAAACCGACGTCGTATATACTTTCCACGTCACGTGAAAATCTCTTTACCAGACTGGTTTTTTAATAGACCCAACGTAAAAAGTGAACAGTGAACTTTTTATGCCAGTGTTTTGAAGAACCGATGTGTAATGTCTACTTTTTAGACTTATAAAAATTTAAATTTTTTTATATTACCGATTATTTAAATAACTGACGTTAAATATTTATTTTTAACATCAGATGAAAATTGATGTAAAAAGTTTGCCACTTTCGGGTACTATTTCTGCACTAGCGTGTGCCTGTGAACGGGGAGGAAAAGAGTGGCAGTCCATCAGTTACGAGCGCATCGCATTGTGCATTGGGGATGGTGACGAAAAGAACAGGGTCTCATGATGCGTAACCCCAGCAATCATGCAACCCGCAGCAAATATACTGCAAACAAAACAAAAACCCTTCTCTTTTAGCTGTTGCCCCTTGTTTTCCTTCACAAACTTTGTTTGAACTCTTGTGAGTGAGATCAACAATGCTCGCAGGGTTGAGGGTCCACATTATTGTTTTATTTTATTCAAACAACAGAGCCACAGAGAGAGAAAGAGAGAGAGAGAGAGAGAGAGAGAGAGAGAGAGAGAGGCCTGATGAGCCTGAATTTAATGTGTTTCAAATATGAATGTAATGCATGTTCTCCATTTAATTGACGCATTGGCTGTGTTGCATCCAGCCATGACAATGGGCTCTGCACCAGGCAGGACAGGGCTCAGGCACCAGTCTTAAAATTTAGGGTTGTAAATTTCGGCACGGTTTTATTCTTCAGTTTTCTTTTTCTTTTTCTTTTTTTTCCCCTTTATAGAATGAAGGATAGAGCAAAATGCTCCAATCATTTTATTCTCGAGTTTTAATATGAGCTTTGGATCAGCCTCATTGTTTGGTAAAATGAACATAATAATCAGTTGGCTTAAGGTTTTAATTTATAAAATTCTTTAATAGATGTCAAATGTAATTATTTATCTAGTGTCGAAGAAATATCAAATATTGAATTATCTTCATGCGTGTGCGGAAAGCCATAATTTAAGAGAAAATAAGATCTCAAACTTAAACAAAAGAGAAGGTTTGAAGAGTTAAAACTTTGGATTTCACACATCCCATCTTTAAGCCCTTACCACCTGAGTTAGATTCTAGAAGGATATTATTTTCTCGTAATTAAGTAATTAATGAGTTATTATTATTATTAAAACTTGAGGATTCCAAACTTTTCATACGATCCAGTGTCTGTAATGCAGCTACACCTCAAGTGTCCCTTACGTTGTGTCTTCTGATTCATTTGCATTCATTAATTTAAATTTGGATAGGCTCAGCGAGAACGAGTTTCAGGGTGCAATCATTATTTGGTTTGAATCATAATTTTCTTGCATTTAATGCAGATCAATTAGATTTACAACCATGCACAGAATCTAGGTTAAGCTAGCACAAATTTGGAGTGGGTGCCCTTTTCCTGCACGCACCAAAACGAAACAAAAGAAAAGAAACAAAGACATTGAAATACAATGAAACTTGGAGGAGAGAGTTTTAGAATAAAGCAACTGAATCCTGTTTGCTAGCTGCAATTTGCAACGTCACGTTGGAAGAGATTGTTCATGATTCCAATGTGCACCATGTGGAACAAATTACAACAATATACATGTATAAACAACAGTACAGTTACACAACACATTTCCTCTCTCTACAAGATGCATCTCAAGGCATCTTACATAATTTCATTTTGTCTTTGTTTTCTTTTTCCAAGAATTTATGGTTCATCTTAGAAACCCTACTTGTGCCAGACCGCATAGTTATCGCCACTGGTGGCCAGTATCCATCCACCATCATTGGGGCACCACAAGCTATCTCCAATCTTCATGCACAACTTCTCCTCGATCATCGCAGCATATAGATTTGGCTGAGCCTCCAAAATTCTAATGGTCGAACGGCTGTGGATATCTTGACTTTTCCGTATATCAATCTGCACACAAGTCAAAAGCTTAGAGAGATAAAAGTAGGATACAGGGGAACGATGATGCAGTTTGCGCGGTGTAGTCATAGACTACCAGTTTCACAATTTGGTCATGCATGGAGTCACCACAATCGTAGAAGTGATCGTAGAACACTGTAGGTATTCCTGGATGAGTGAGTATATAGGCATATCCCTGCATGTTAGTTTCAAGATTAGAGACGGCAAAAACTTGAAGTTCCTCCATGAGATATCAAAGGAAATAGTACCAAATAACTAGTAACTTGTTCATTTCTTGTTTTTAATGATTGGTTTGAAACATGAGGGAATTTCAATGAGACAACAATTTGATATGTGCATTTTGGTAGAGGAATATTTTAGCCGTCAAGAGTATACATTTTAAGAAAATGAAAGTTGAAAAATGCAGAACAGCCTCTGCTCGACTTGGAACCCCTTCAAGAAAAAGAAATCCTTTAAAATCAGACTTACCCTCTAAGAACATATGATGGCGCAATCGAAGTATTATGCTCCACAATGATCTATCTGTAGGAACAGACAGATGCATTATCCCCTTGTATGTAAATGTTGGAGCAACCCATGTGTACTATGCTTATATTATGCCCCAGAACTTCAGAAGAATGCAAGTCCCCTTAATATAACTACAATTCTACCCCCTATGTCCGCACGTTCATAGTCTAGGGGTCGATTTTTTTTTTCTTTAAAAAAATCCTTCTACCTACAACATTCAGCTCTTATTATGACTAAGAGATTAATACAACTGCTAGTAAAAATTAATCTTCTTACCTCCGTGTCAAATCTTCCCTAGACTGGACCAAATACAGTTAACGGGATATGCAGTAGTGAAACTTACCTAGAAAGTGTACCAAGGTTCATATAGAAGAAGGACCTCTACGGGCGCCTCTTTCTCCCAAACCATTCAACAAAAACAGAAACGAAACAACTAGAATAGGTTAAGGAATAGGCTCTCTCCTACTTCAGAATCTGCGCAAAAGCATGACATCTGAAGCTTTTGTCCACTGTCATGTTCTCAGGATACAACTATTAAGCCTTCTTTAGTGTGCTTATCTCAACAGAAGTTCCATGCAGGAACATATCACCTATGCATTAGCATATGTTTTATATCACAGAAATGCAAATTTTACAAGAGAAAACAACTTTCACGATTCATTCCTTTATCGTCGACAGCAAAATCATGCAACCAAATGTGAAAAATGTGGCAGGTAATCCATCAGTGTGCACTTTTGAAAGGTATAATGGGACCACATATCAAGAAGAATGCAAGCATCGGTATACATCTTAAGTAACTGACACAAGGCCATGCTCTTGGTGATAAACATAAATGAGCATGGGAGCGAAAAAAACATGAAAGTTCCAAGGCTTAGTCAATAAGTTTTAAAGATCAAAATAGGAGGCACTAGGCAAAGTAGGATGCTTTGAAGAAGATAAGAAATTTATGAAGCACTGAGTAGCAAAGAGAATAAGATAATTGAACTCCGCGCTCAGCCAACCTGATTTCAATAATCAATAAAAGTTGTCGCTAAGCAAATCTGAGATTTGAGGATGAACTACCCTTTTATAGTCTATGGAGACTAAAGTCTATGGAGACTAAAATTAGTCCGATTTAGGGTTGTGAGATAAATGAGCCGAAAATAGTACGAACTACCACCTTCATGAAAGAGGTTATAAAAGAGAGTCCTTGCCTATATATGCATAGTGTTGATATTTGTCATTTTAGTTTTCTCTCATCAAGAAAAGACAAAAGTTAAGGAGTAGGCAAGAAGACTTCATGCAATCTTCTTCTAAATTTTCTCTTAAAGGATTTGGGCATCCTTCTTATACAGCTTCAAGTGACAAAGGGTTACCGTGTTCATACGATTGAACATGTCCATAAACTCATGTTTGTATGTATGTGAGATTAATTTATTGTATGAATAGCATACTATTAAGTAATGATTCAAGTTTATTATCAACATTAGATAATTTCTTAACATTTGGTATCAGAGCATGTGGTTTTGATTGTTTAATCGAAAATTGCCTTCTAGATTAATATGAATGTTTAAGTAATTCATCCATTATTTAATTTATTATAAATCATGAATCGTGTTCATTTATAAAATGGAGAGATCCATGGTTATACTTTCTTGTGTTTTCAATCCATGCTTGTAAGTTTTCCCATTGTGGTTATCAAGAATATTGACATTTAGTTCATCATCAATTTATAAACCACATAACTGTGTTCATATACTGCTTTGATTATTTTCTTGCTTGCAACTGGAAAGTTGACAAGGATAGGCATTTCATAAAAATCTTATCAATTTTATGATCTTGAAAGTGTTACACTACCTACTTGAGAGTCCCATGCGTATGCAGCTTAAGTAATGGGGGGAGAGCCACGGTCCTCTCCCAATTCTAAATGCTGAAATGCACAGTACTCTCGCAAGCTGAATAGTATATGTATATTGTAATCTGTTAATGAAATTTTCAGTATGTTCAAAATATACATATTGTGATGTATTAATAAGATTGAGACAACTCTTTCAATAAGAATCGGAAATAAATCCTACCTATTGTAATTAGATGATAAGGTATTCATTTTAAAGGTCCATTATGTTGAAATTGATCAATAGTATTTGAAGTGCCCAAAAACAAATTTTTAGATTATTTTAAAATTTTCACCCATTCCATCAAGTAGCCACAAAATAAATGGTCAAAAGTAATGAGTTATTAAGTTTTACCTATGAAGCACAGGACATGGCTATGACAGAATCCTGACATGGTGACAAGCAAATCCGACACGGCGTCAACACACATTTTTGTTTTTTTTAAATCCAACACGGCTCTAGAGTGTATGATTGTGCCAGGAAAGTATTTAGCAAGTGTCGATGTTCGACTTGGACATGACAAAATTTTATGGTTTTAGAATGTTTCAAAACAACAAAAACAACAAATATAACTTTGACGTGTTCATACTTCATAAAATTTTATGGTTTAGAATGTTTCAAAAACAACAAAAATTATATTCCAAAAGTTTTAAATGTTTAGATCATGAACCAAATGTTGGATTTTCAATTTGTATTTTCAAATCATAGATCAATAAAACACGATAGTTTTACTCGTCCAATTTTAGGCCACTTGATGCAAATGTAAGAAATCACAAAACATTTGATTTTGTTTATATACATTTTAAATGATTTAAACCATGTTGAATGGTTTGTATCTTTCATTTTAATTGCATAATATATTTTCGCGTGATAGGCTAAGTTCTAAATGACGCCCGACATTTCAAAATTTCGGCCGAAATGTCGGGAAATTCAAGCGGCCGACACGAATCGGTTACCCCATTTCAAATTTTAAAATCGAGTTAATGTCGCCGAACTTTCAGCGAATTTCTGAAATTTCGGCCGATTTTGGGGTTCTAAATATCGCCTGAAATTGAGATTTCATTTTGTTTTTTTTCTTTTGAATTTGAACCCATTAATCGAACCCGACCCTATTTATAAGAGAAGAGAAGGAATTATGGCTCATTCGCAGTCCTAATTTCATCGTGCGCGAGAGAAAGAGAAACGAGGAGACTAGAGAGAGATACGAGCTCGACTGACATCCGACGAGCCCTTTACGACCTTCGTCGACCTTTAATGAGTCTCCACCAGCCCCGACAACCTTCAGCGAGTCTCCACGATCCCCGACAAGGACCCAGGAAGCCCTCATGAGGTCCCACTGAGCTCCGCCGGGCTCTGACGAAGTCCCGCTGAGCTCCGCCGAGCCCCGACTAGAACCCAGGAGACGAGGACTTAAGGAGTCCTGCCAAGCTTCGACTAGCCCTGTCGTCTCTCTCCTCCTTCATCGTAAATTCCGCTCCGGCGAGCTCTTGAATCCGACGACTCCTCACGAATCTCAAAGTCGAGTTCTCTTCCTCGTTTCTTCTACTTAAAACTACTGGCTCATTCCTAATTTAATTCACATCATTAAATCTTAGGGTAATTAATTTGAATTAGAGCACCATTAACTGATTCTCGCTCGTGAATGAATGCTCAACTGCAATCTATAAGGCTTTGACATTTTGTTGATGTTAATATTAGTCGTTAGTCATCATGAAGGATTCTGAGACATTTTTAGATTTTTATTGGAAGCTAACTATGTTTATTGGATATGATTATATAAAATATTGCTAGTATAACTTATTAATTATATATATATAGATATATCATATATGTGATGCTTTAGGACATTTAGGACATATCATATATATATATATATATATATATATATATATATATAGAGAGAGAGAGAGAGAGAAATGTATATCAGCCCGCGGGCTGAGAGTACTCTCTCAGCCTGCGGTGACGTGGCTCAATTTGTCACCTTACTGACTTGCGGCCCGCTTTTAGGTAGAAGTTAAATTACCAAATACCCCTTATGATAAGTTTTCCTTATTGTTTATTATTATTTTTCCCTCTTTTATTTTTGCCGCTCTTTACAGGATATAAATTACTTTTCACCCTATTTCTTTACCTCTTTTTTGAAAGATCTAGTTTCTCCTTTTCAGCCTGCGATAAAATTTTTTTTGAAAATATAAAATCTTTTCAGATCAATTTTTTCAGCCTGCGATAAAATTCTACTTTATAGTTTAATTTTTTTGTATATAATGTAGTCAGAGTCTTTGGTCGCATTGTACATTTAAACTGCGACCTTTTTCAAAGTCTTTGGTCGCAGTGTACATGGTTAAATGCGACCAAGGTCGCGGTGTTGTTATTGATAAAGATTGCCAGCAACTGCAATCTAGGGTTGCATTACATGGACTGCGACTTTGGTCGCAGTACGTTAAGTAATTAATTTTTTTATATATAATGTAGTCAAAGTCTTTGGTCGCATTGTACATTTAAACTGCGACCTTAGTCAAAGTCTTTGGTCGCAGTGTACATGGTTAAATGCGACCAAGGTCGCAGTGTTGTTATTGATAAAGATGGCCAGCAACTGCAATCTAGGGTTGCATTACATGGACTGCGACTTTGGTCGCAGTACGTTAAGTAAGTGTTATTTTATTAAGTGTTGTTTTTGGATTAAGTCATTTTTTGAATCTAAATGAAAAATGAAAAGTTGTCTGTTGTTTGATGCGACTTGGAGTCACTCCGTGAGACGCGACCTGTCATAAAGATTTTATGAGATCTTTTAACGTCAAGTCTACTTTGACGAACCCCGCACCATTCGTTGTTTCCCGAAGCGGTTGTCCACGCGTCGGCTCTTCATTGGGTTTAGGCGTTAATGTCTTTTAATGCCAACCGGCGCTGGCGGTTGGAGACCATTAATGCCGACGATTCTGATTAATGAACCATTAATTATGGTTATTATGGGCTGCCTATAAATAGGGCTCACCCTCTCCCTTTAACAGCCCATAATTAGACTGTTTTCTTTCGAGAGCAATTGCTCTGAGAATTTCCGCCTTCTTCAGAGTCTCTAACAGGGGCCTGCCTCCATGGATGAAGATGACCCTATGGACGAACTTGATCGATGTTCGTCCACAAGGGAAGAAGTCATAGACCTCATCGTCCACAGGGAAGAAGTCATGGTCCTCGTCGTTCACAAGGGAAGAAGTCATGATCCCTGACGAGGACTTAAGCCTCACCGAGATCTGCTCTGACTTGATGCACCAGTCAAGCTTGCTGATAACGGATGGTCAGAGTGGGTATGGCGGCGGGGTATGTGGTGGATATAGTGGTGGGTAGCATACCTTGTGAGGTCTCACTCTCCCTCTCTTACCCCAGAAGTGACATCGAGGAAACTCCATGCTCACTGGATAACCTTCTAGTGAAGAGATGTTCATCAACGAAAGATCGTATCCCGGCACTTTGGAGGGTCAGTTGGAATCGGAGGATTCTGCTGCCACCAGACCTCAAGAAGAAGATTGCTCATAGTCAACAAGGGCTCTTTTGATGTTTAGTCTTCTTGGCTACTTTGATGTTTAGTCTTCTTTGTACTGCTATATTGTAACACTCAATCTTATTGTATAACAGAGCGTTTTGTATCATTTTCATATGCCTGGAGATAAATGTCTGGACATAAATAAAAGACCTCAATAACACCACTGCTTTTAGTCAACAAGGGATCTTTTTGATGTTTAGTCTTCTTTGTACTGCTATATTGTAACACTCAATCTTATTGTATAAGAGATCGTTTTGTATCATTTGCACATGCCTGGAGATAAATGCCTGGACATAAATAAAAAGCATATTTATTTTTTTTAATAAACTACGAACTTGGTCGCAGCCATGCATTGCAAACAAAACAACTATGACCATAGATGACACTGCGACCAAGGTCGCATAAGATACATTGCAAACAGTAACTACTGCGACCAGGGTCGACACTGTGACCAAAGACTGCGACTAAGCAACTGCTGCGGTGACGTGTCACCTCGTCGCAGTGTTGTTGTTTACCTCGTCGCGTGTTGTTGTTGATTAAGACTAAAGACCAGCAATAGCGATCAAATTGCAGATTATTTTTTTAAGACTGCGGCTATCAACTGCGACCAATGTCGTAGTGTTGTTGTTGATTATTTATAAAGACCACCAACTGCGACCAAGGTCGCAGTGATGTTGTTGATTAAGAGTAAAGACCAGCAACTGCGACCAAGGTCGCTGTGTATTTTATTAAGACTAAACACCAACAACTGCGATCAAGGTCACAGTTTATTTATTAAGACTACGGTCGTTTATTTTATTAAGACTATGGTCAGAAACTGCGACCAAGGTAGCAGTGTTGTTGTTGATTAAAACTAAAGTCCAGCAACTGCGACCAAGGTCGCAGTGTATTTATTAAGTCTGCGTCCAGCAACTGCAACCAATGTCGCGACCTTCATTTTAAAAATTTATAAAGGTGAAGTAATATAATTATTAACTGCGTCCATGGTCGCAGTATATTCGTTTAGCGTAAAATATTTAAAATGAAGTTTTGTAACAATTGTACAGCATTTTCAACCAAGACATAGTAGTAAAAAATGTAATTCACACAATTAACTTTAGAAAACAGATTTATATATATTTAAAAAAACAAAATACAATTTTTTAAACTTCTAATCCTCGTCATCACCATCGTAATGAGAAAGAAGTTTGCGACTTTGGTCGCAGTACTGAAGGAGGTCGCATTGCTATACGATAGCATGTTTCCTCCGGTATTCTTTATTCTGTATTAAGTATGCGACCATGGAATATTTTTTTACTTTTCAATGCTAGAAGTCGTCGTCGTCATATAAAAGGGGTATTTTTGTCAATTTGTTTCACGATTGTTTAGGTGGGATTTTTTTAATTTTTTTGGCGCCCACACTCTGCACCGATGTGTGGCATATATTCAGCCACGTCCCGCAGGCTGAGAAACTCTCTCAACCTGCAAGCTGAGGTACAGTAAGCCCATATATATATATATATATATATATATATATATATTATATATATATATATATATATATATATATAGACTTGTGTCATTCCAAAAGGATTTGAGCCCGGATCCTTCCCGCTCAAATTCAACCCTCCAACATTCGAATTCAAGATCCACTCCGTTAAAGTTGATCTATATTATTTCAAGTATCTATAACCAAAAATCAAGCGTTTTGAATACTTTTTGCCCATCCATCAAGTAGGGGAAAAACGGACGGCCTAAATAGTGAGTTGGTTAGTTTAACGGTGTAGAACATTTGAAATCTAACAAAAATTAGTTTATAGGGGTTTTTAAATGTTTAGATCATAATGAAATGGCTGGATCGAGAATATGTATGTCTAAAGACATAGATCTAACCAACTCACTACTTTCGGCCGTCCATTTTGCGTCGCTTGATGGATGGGAAAAAAGTATTAAAAACACTTGATTTTTGGTTTATAGATACTTGAAATAGTATAGATCAACTTCAACGGAGTGGATCTTGTATTCGAATGTTGGAGGGTTGAATTTGAGTAGGAAGGATCCGGGATCAAATCCTTTTGGAAGGACACAAGTCTATATATATATATATATATATATATATATATATATATATATATATGACCTTCGAGAGCAAATGTCTCCGAAATTTCTCCGATATCCGCTATCCAACTTTACATTTTGCCTTCCGACATTAAGTCCGACATCCGACATTTAGAACATTGGTGATAGGATCTGTATTCAAATCCTAGAGACAAGATCCTACTCAAATTCTTACTCGTATCGTAGAGATAGGATCGTAGAGAGAGTTTAACTAGGTACCTATTAATAAGATTTGAGTATGGATCCTATCACTTAGAAAATATATATTATGCAACTCTAATGGATGATCCAAACTGTTAAACAAGATATAAATCATATAAAATGTCTAAAAATAAAAAAATCAAATGTTTTACGATTTCTTGCATGTTAATCTAGTGACCTAGAAATTGATTCCTAAAATTGGAGAGTTTTGTTGATCTATGATTGGGAGAATACAAATTGAAAATCTAACCCATGAGTCATGATCTAAATACTTCAAAATACTTGCCCACCAACTTTCTTTTTTGTCTGAAATATTCTAGACCGTAAAAGTAAATAACTCACCACTTTCAGTCGTTCGTTGTGAGGTTACTTGATGGATAAGTAAAAAAAACTTAAAATAGTTTAATTTTTATTTACAGGCCCTGTTTTAAATATCGGCCGAGTCGGCCGAGATATCGTCCGATATCTCCTTTTTATTTGTTGTCGATACGATATGGAGAAATCGTTCTCCATATAGTTTGCAGCAAAAAACGGCCGATATTTGAAATATCAGCCGATAAATTGCCCGATATCGGCCGATAAATCACCCGATATATCACCCAATATGAAATAACTTATTTATTGCACGACTGCGTGCAAATGTACATTATTTTTTACTGACTTTGCATGCATATTACATCATTTTTATTAAGTAGGTGATATCTATGACACTAACCTAACTTTTAGTTATCAGTATTTCATTATATATAGTGTCCAATATGAACGCCCGATATGCGCGCGTATCCCCGATATCTCCCCCGATATCCGATATGAAAACCCCCATCCGATACGATCCCGATATCCGATATTTAGAACCTTGTTTACAGGCACTCCAAATGATATAGATCAATTTCAATGAAGTGGATCATCAAATTAGATGTCATATCATCTCATTCTAATAGGTAAGATTTGGTTCAAATCTTCATTAAAGGACCCTAGTCAAACTCTATACACAAATTACTCTTAATGAAAGCAAATAGTATAAAGCATGTGCACGTTTTATTCCCTCCCTACTATCCCCCGTCTTTCGTCCCCCTCTAAATTTTCCTATCATTTGGTATTTTAATAGTTACTTTTTATTTAATTTTTATTCTCCAAATACAATTGGAACTCTCAAATCACGGAAAGAGAAACTCCCTTTCTTAAATTCTTTTCTTTTATCATTCTAATGCAATTGGAACTCTCAAATCATATAATTAAAATTCTCAATAATAGAAACTCTTTCACACATTCTTTCTTCCTAATATCATAATATAACTGAAACTTTTAAATTATGAAAAGCTCTCTCTCTAATTCTGTTTTCTTTTCCCAAACTGGAACTCTTAAATTACGAAACTCTTCCTCTCTGCCCCCCTCCCTCTCTCCCCCCTCCCCCTCTCCCTCCCCTGACAACAGTTCTTATTTTTTTTTTCCCATTAATATTTCACTTTTTTATTTTTTTTCTGATTTTCTTTCTTGTTTTCCTTTTTCTGCTTGTATTTCGATCTTACAGTTTTATCTTATTAGATTTATTTTCTTTTTTTAATTGAATTCGTTCTACTCTTTTTGTTAATTCTTTTCATGCTTTTTTCAAAGATGATTTTCTTTTCTTCATTTTTCTCCTTTTTTCAATACTTTTTTCTTTTTTCTTAAAATTCTTTGTTCCTTTCTTTATAGATTTATTTTCTTTTTTCTTTTCATTATTCTTTTCTTTCTTTTTTTTTATTTCTGTATTTTTTTCATTTTATTCTTTTTTTATTCCTTTTTTTCTACATTGAGGAAGATTTGAGAAAGTAGATATATACGGCGTCGACCAAATATTAGTATGCTTTTAGTTGTCTAATTTTAGAGAATCTCTCGTATAAAATCAAGAGTATGTCTTATGTGCAGTTTATGAGTGTTATCTTTCATAGTTTTTTTCCTCCTTGGTTTATAATTTTTTTAAGTTGGTTTCTCAAATCTGCTGAAGGTTCACTGGGTCATGCCTGACTTATACTTGGATGCAAAGAAGAAAAATTATGGAGGGGAGAATAATATTTCAAGTTGCTTTTATTTTGGAACAATATTTGTCCCATGGATATATGTGTGGAATCAGACTAGACTATGCTTCTCCCGGAAGGATTTGTAACCAATTCCTACCTATTAGAACTAGATGAACTAATTCGGAGATCCACTCAATTGAAGTTCGATATATATTATTGAGAGTGCTTATAAGTCAAAGTTTGACTATTTTAAGTTTTTCACCAATCCATCAAGTAATCCCAAAATGAATCAGTAAAAGTAGCAAATTATTTAGTTTTACGGTCTAGAATTTTTCAAATCTAACAAAATTTGGTGTCCAAGTGTTTTAAAATATTTAAATCAGGACTCAAAGATTGAATTTTAAATTTTACATTCTCCAAACCATAGATAAATAGAACTCTTCACTTTCAGCCAACTATTTTGATGCCACTTGATGTACATCTAGGAAATCATAAAAATATTTGATTATTTGTTTCTAGACATTCCAAATTATTTAGATCATATTGAACCGTTTGGATCATCTATTATCATTTGCATAACATAGACATTCTAAGTCATCTATACTCAAATCTTATCGATAGTATCCTAGTCAAACTGTGTGTGTATAGAAAGAGAGAGGAAAAACAAAGACAGCTCACATAGGAGGGACTCCCTCCTGTGTTGTTAATACAGCCAGATCTCAGTCTAAGTGCCAGATATGGGGCGGAGTAATGATGAGAGGAGAGAGTTAATTTTACCAAAAACACCCTACTTTATAGGAGCAGCTGAATTAACGCACCTTCCCCCTCTCTATTCTCTCTTTTTTCTCGATCCCTACCCAACTTTCATCTCCCATCTTCTTCCCCTCTCTCTGACTGAACCCCGCCACCTCTGTGTTAGAAATATGGCTTGCATTCAAAGAGATTAAAGTCATTAAGAAGAGGGATTAAGGTTAATCATGTATGGCCAAATCCATGGCAGCAAACATTAGTAGATGGATGAATTAAAGATGACATGTTTTTACTTTTGATTGGATCCATTAGTCCTAATTCGGCAGCACATGGAATTTATTCATGAAAAAGAATAATGTATAATCCAACTCCAATAAGGATTCTTCACATGCAGCCAGCGATGAGTAATTTGACTGAAAGTCAAATTGATTTCATAAATTATACTGGAGTTGGATTCAAAGACTATCTGTTACGACTCGGATTTCAAGTTGGACAGGAACTGGATGAGGGATGTGGCAAATACAACTGTGGCTTGGATTAGGAAATAAGGAGCACGGGTCAAACTCAAATCAAAGCACAGATGGCAGGATCAAGGTCTTCTTAAGGCAAATCAATGACTCACATTTAAGTTCCAAGAAAGAACTTGTAAACAGGATAGGATTCCTATCGTAACTCAAAATAGGAGGTGAAAAAGCTATATAAACACCCCGAGAGAGAGAGGGAGGGAGAGAGAGCCATGAATCAATCCCAGAAAACCAAAAGAAGCCAATTCCTAAAGGCATACTTGTACTCTTGAGAGAGAGACAGAGAGACCTCCAAGAGAAGAAAATAATTGTAATCTCCTTCAAATTAATAAAATTTCCTCCCTCTCTCCGTGGACTAGGCAAATTGCCAAAGACCATGCCGATCTTCTTATTTGTGATTGTTCGCTGATCTCTTGTTCATCATCAAGCAAGTTCGTTACTCCTCCACTCTGTGCCTTAGAGTGCTAGAAAGAAGTGGTTGATAAAGAAGACAAAAGTTTTATTTCTTTTTTTCTTTCCTCATTCTCCTTCCACCTTGGATTTAGGTTGCTTCTATGACTTCTCTAACACTTGCACACTCAAGGATTCAATATTTCAACTATTTCACAATGAACTAGTCAGCAGAAACAACTCAAAAACTCATATGCTCTAGCGAATTAGAAACAACAAATACATACCCTATTGATTGGCCTTTCGCCAAAAAAAAAAAAAAATCCATTAAATATATGAATTAAAAGAGTGATTATCAATGACAGCAGAACTATTTTGACACACAAGCCCGGAAAAAGTGCAAGCATGCATACACCTAGTATGGTCAATTACAAAATTAGGGTGGGGGCTAGTGGCGAGTCCTTTTTGTGCTGCCGCTCTAGGGTCGAGGGGGGGAAGAGGTGATGAAGTGGGAGAGTGGGGAGACGGGGGGAGTTGGGTTCAGTTAGAGAGGGGAGGAAGAAGGGGAAGAAAGCTGGGTTGGGATGCAGAAAAGAGAATATAGAGGTCCAGCTGAGTTAATTCACTTGCTTCTCTTAAAAGTAAGGCATTTTTTGGCAAAATAGCATCTCCACTCTTATGATTACTCAACCCCAGATTTGGGCTGAGATCTGGCCACATCAACGACACAGATCAGTCTCTCTCTCTCTCTCTCTCTCTCTCTCTCTCTCTCTCTCTCTCACGCACGCGCGCGCACGCGCACACAGCCACACTTATATGGTTTTAAAAAAAACTCTCACAGTTTTTTTGGGATTTTGGTGAACGTAGAGAAATTTAAGGGCCTCCCTATAAAGGAAACATATCCAATTAAAATTTAGTCACAATTAGGAATATTTAATTGAATAGAATTTACTAATTATTGTTATTATTAAAGACATGAAGGATTCTTAATCAGTAATATTTTTCATGGAAGGACGTTTAATTAAAGTAAAAATAAACAGTTTTGTTATTATTTAGATGTTTAAATTATTCCTAAAATGTTCTAAGTTTTCTGTGAAAAGGAACTCCTAAATTTTTAACTAAAATTCATGTACAGATATTCAAAACTATCCAAACTCTTCTGAATCTTGCATTTGTTAAAACACATGGGAATTGCAATAAATAAATTTAACAAATTTCATGAGCCCTTTTTCTAAATCTCACAATGTGAAAAAAACTCTTACATTCTTTAATAAACTTCATTTAATAGATATCCAAATCTTTCTAAAACTTAACCCTTTTGAGTCTTGTTTTTGTTAAAGCACAAGGAAGTTGAACTAAATAAATTTAATACTGTTTGAAGAAATATATTGGGTAATATCACCAAAACCCCCTAACGTTTATTTTTGCACACTCCCCCCTCCCCCCAACCATATAAAACATAACTTCTGTTATATTTTTATTTGTGTATTACCATAAATGCCCTTATCTTAAGTGGGGGTCGTCTCCGAACTCTCAATCCACTGGATATGTTAAAGTAATTTTTAGGCGATTCAATACTTATGAGAGGCAAGGTGCCTATTGATGTCATCTTAGATTCTTATTTCATACAGAAAGAAAAAGAGAAAAAAAAGGAGAAGTAGAGAAACACAGCATGGCATGAAATCAATAAGTCCATTGTTCATGTAGCACACTTTCCCCCTCATGCAATACTTCTTGTTCATATTCTCTCTCTCTCTCTCTCTCTTTTTTTTCGTTATTCTTTACTCTTTTTAATGAGGACATCACGCTAGTTACCACTTGTTTTATGCCTTAGTCTATTTGAGTGTAGTTATTTTCTTTATTGTGTTTTTTTAGTACTACATCGGTTATATCTGAGAACCGAACTTTTGTAAGGCCAACAAAATAGGCCCCAGACTTTTTTATTGAGAAGACAACGATTAAATAAAAAAATTCAGTAAAATTTCAGAGCTTTTGGGTTCTTGAGATTGGGGTGTGAAGCCCGCGTAAGGGGTGCAAAACTCAAAGTTATGTGGTTCTTTCTCCAACCCTAATATCTCTTTTTCATTTTTTTTCTTGCAAAACCCTAGTTTTTCCTTTTTATTTGTATTCGAAAGTGATTGCAATACCTGTGTTACATTAATTTTGATATCAGAGCTTGTGGTCCCAATCCCCTTCGAATTTCTTCTCTTCCCCAAATCCTAGATCTAGATCTAGATCTACTTTGAAAAAAAACCAACTACTGTTAGGTCTAAATCTAAATCTAGATCTAGATCTACTTTAAAAAAAAATAAACAAAAAAAGAAAAAAATGATTACTGTTCACGTAAATAGTAAGCCCCAACATTCGTCCATTCTAAGCTCGTTTCAAGCCCAATTCGAGCCTTTTTTAAGCAGGGAATTCGTAGAGAGCAATACTACACATCTACAGCCTTCATATTCTATTTCAAGTTTCAGTCATCTGTCAGATTCAGCTCAGCAGATCAGCACACCACAGTTCAGAGCTTGTTTCTGCCCCGATTAGCATCATTCTCGAGGTAGCCATCTTTCACTTCTTATCACCACTGTTCAGATGTCTTGTGGGTGATTTCAGCTCTTCAGTGTGAGTATTTCTCCAAAAAATCTTAGAGGATTTTTGTATTTGGGCGTGAACGACCTCAGGTGATATCCTAACTTGACCTAAATCGTTAACTGTTAGATTACTTGCAACTACTATATGGATTGCTAAAATTTGTTGGTTGAAATGTTATTTGTTTCGATCTAGTGGTTGCATCAACATTTATCGCTTTTCATCATTTTAGGATTGCATTTTTCTTTACATTTAGAACTTAAACTTTGGGGTATTTTGTTCGTTTAGCGCATACATTTAGTTTACTTGACTCTAAGGTTCTCCACTGCATCTGCTTGTTTGCTCGAGCCATCATGACTAGTTAGGATTATAGAGACTCCCACTTAGACCAGTTACACAACCTCCATCAGGGTCATATGTCCGTTCATGATTATATTATCATACTTAAGAACTTAACCCATCGTAGTGAAGTGAGAGAGTACCCTTCTGAGACAATAATTAAGTTTGTTTGGGGTTTACGACCTAAAATAAAACGTGCTATGATTACTGGCCCCTATGACTTAGACACTGTTGAAGAGGCCTTTGATGTTGCATTAAGGTTGGACTTGACTTTCAAAACGCTAGTCAATACTAAATGTTAAGGCTTTGTTCCAGCCAGATGTCAAGAATGCTTCCTTGTATGGTGATTTGAAGGAAGAGATATATATGGAGCAACCTCCGGGGTATGTTGCTCAAGGGGAGAATAAAGTTTGTCATCTCAAGAAGGCAACATATGAACTCAAGCAGAATCCACAGGCGTGTTTTGAAAAGTTTAGCATCACCATCTTTGGCGTCGGTTTTCATCGATGTCACTCAAATTACTCTGTCTTCGTTCGACGTACTAAGTCTGGCTTGGTAACTCTGACAGTATACGTTGATATTCTGCTGACTGGGAGTGATTTAGCTGGCCTAGTGAAAACAAAAGAGTATCTTAGGCGTCATTTTGTAACTAAGGACATGGGTAAGCCTAAATACTTTCTGTGGATTGAAGTTGCACATAAAAAATATAGTATACTTCTCTCTCAACGAAAGTATGTTCTAGATCTTCTGGAGGAGACAAGACTTTTGGAGTGCAAACCTGTTAGTACTCCAATGGAAGCCAATGTGGACTTAAGGTTTGATGGTAATCACACTCTTGATGATCCAGGAAGGTACAAAGATTGATTTGAAAATTGACCTATCTCACAGTTACTAGGCCGGTATAACTTTTGCCATTGGGGTACTGAGTAGATTCATGTATTATCCTAGAGAGGTTCATTGGACAGCTGCATTAAGGATTCTGATTTATGTCAAAAGCTCTACGAGAAAAGATGTGCTGCACAGGAAACACGGATATATACGCATTTCTGGGTACTCTGATTCTGGTTATGCTGATGATAAAGGGGATAGAAAATCTATCACTAGATATTGCACCTTTGGTGGAGAAAATCTTGTGACTTGAAAGAGGAAGAAAAAAGACGTGGTATCTCGCTCTAATGCAGAGACTGAGTATAGAGCCATGTCTCGTGCTGCTTGGGAGATGATGTAATTGAAGAATCTAATAATAGAGCTTGGCTTTAGATTCTTTGGACTCATGCTTATGCATTGTGATAATCAGTTTGTAATCTACATTGTCTAGAACCCTATATTTCATGAGAGGACCAAGCACAGTGAAATTGACTGTCATTTTATTAAAAATGCTTGGACCAAGAAGGTGATTTCTCTCCTGTTAACACCATCTTCGAAACAGTTGGCAGATCTTCTTACAAAAGCGGCTTCACCCCAGGTGTTTTCTTACGTAGCAAGCTGAGCATGATAGATATCTATGCTTCAGCTCAAGGAAGAGTGTTAATTAGATAGTTGTTATCGGGTTATTGGGCTTTAGGCCCACTACCCATATCCTCTTGTAACTCTATATATATATATATATATATATATATTATATATATATATATATATATATATATATATATATATATATATATATATATATATATATATATATTGACCTATCTCTAATGAAGTGATCAAGCTATGGGCTTTTTTAGTTGCTTTCAATGTAATTAGCTTGGGTTTCCTCTCTTTTTTGATGAAGGATCCAAACTCAAACAGCGTTGGCTTGCTCAAGCTCGGTTCGCTTACACAAACCCCGAGTCCTATTTCAACTAACATTCTAATAAAGATAGTCAAATTCGATTCCTATTCCAGATCATTCTTCCTAAACATATAGATCCTATCTAATTAAAACATACTTTTAGATAACTCCGAAGAGGCTTCACAGGCTTCAATTCCATTGCGATCCATACTGCATAAATAGGGTCTGGTGAAGCACAAGCAGGTTCAATTCTGTAAGTACTTTAACAACAAACAACATACATGTACCTTTGTTTTGGGATAGAGCTTCACACAAATGAGTATCTGAGAGGTTCTTCCACATTAGAATACCACATGTACAGATGACCTCATCAATTTTCACTTACCAACTATGATTCAATCTTATCTCCCATTTAGGAAGTCTTCTCTGGTTATTATATATCAGTGGCTAAAATCTCAAATTTACTTCTCAACGCCAGTGGAGATTGAAAATCCATAATTTTATGATTAACCTCACAGCTTCAACAACTTGATATATATATATATATATATATATATATATATATATATATATATATATATATATATATGGAGATTGAAAATCCATAATTTTATGATTAACCTCACAGCTTCAACAACTTGATATATATATATATATATATATATATATATATATATATATATATATATCTGCAAACCGTACTTCCCTGAAAAGGCCACCTCAGACGACTCATAATAGCATTATCTAAAAATGGACCTCTTGGATTAAAAATAACAGATTTGATTATATGAAGAACCTCAAATTGAGTCAGAATGTCTATATATGAACATTATTTAACCAAACTAAGATTTATGCCTTATGTCTCATAAATATAACTATAATTGGCTCTGCTAAAATGGTTACATTTATTCAAAGGTTTTTCTACAGTACATATTGCAGCTGGTCGATATTAAGAAAACTGAGGAAATATTAAGTTGGATTTGGATAGAATGTTTGGATTACACCAAGAAAATATGATATTAGAACTCAAACAGGCACATGTAAGGACAACATGTAGAACATCTACCCTGATATAGCTTAACATACTTTTTGCTCTTATTCTGCAGTTTCTTGGAATCCTCTTCAAAAAAAAGATATAATCGGTGCATTTTCTCCCTAAGCCTCTCAATTGTGTGCTCTCCCCTTTACAAGTTAGCTCAACATCATAGTTTGCTTCTGCTTGTGTTTATTAAACATTGCTGTTGATCTTTGTTAGAGAAAACAAATTTTGGCCATCTATATATATTAGCCCACAGAATCTGATCCTCTAACTGTAAAGGATTGAGACAAGGAAACTCTAATGGGATCACAACCAAATTCCAATATACCAGGAATTGAACTAGACCATTTTGGTATCACAGTGAAGTTGACATTTCACTGTTACAGCGGTATTGACAAGTGACAATTCCTTCTAATTTTAATCATCTCCACTTCATGTGCACTGTTAAGCTAAGCATACATCGTTCCATAACCCACAATATCCAGTTACTGCATCAGAGTCTGTTTCTTTTTCATCGTCTATTTCTTTGCCTGCACTTGTTGTCCATGATGTCTCTTCGCCAGTGTCATTAAAAGACACTACAGCGCCACATGCACAAAAGCCATCTCGAGAAAAAGACTTCAGACATGTCTACACTCATCGGCAAAAAGTTCTTACCTCTGAACCGGTTCCGGCCGCCTCCTCTCCAGTAGAAGGTCTACATCGTCAGCCGTCAGCACCTTCCTCTGATTTGATGTTCCTATTGCCCTCTGCAAAGGTAAACGGTCTTGTACTGATCATCATGTCTCTCATTTTGTTTCATATGATCATCTTACTCCCTCTTTTCGCCAGTTTGTCCTGTCTTTGTCCTCTGTATCTTTACCCAGGTCATATGAGGCGGCTATATTGATACATGCCTGGAAGCAGGCTATGGATGAGGAGATGGATGCTCTTATTTCTCGAGGAACTTGGGAGTTAGTCTCTGCACCCAAGATTTTGTTATAAGTTGTCGATGGATCTATCCTTGAAGTATCGCCCAGATGGTTCAGTGGATAGGTATAAGACCAGGCTTGTTACCAAAGGATATACTCAGACTTATGGCGTGGACTACTTTGAGACTTTTTCACCAGTTGCTCGCCTGAATCGAATTTTTTTTTTGCTGTTATATGGAGTGGCCCTTATTTCAACTAGATGTCAAGAATGCCTTTCTCTATGGGGACTTGAAGGAGCAAGTTTATATGGAGCAACCTCCAGGGTATATTGCTCAGGGAGAGAATACTGTTTGTAGACTTAAGAAGGCGATCTATGGACTCAAACAAGTCCAAGGGCATTGTTTGAGAAGTTCAACATGATATCAGAGTCATCCCTCTTCCATCATCATCTTCTTAAAAACCCTAACCACCACCAAAACCCTACAACAACAACAACAACTAAGCCAGTTGTCCCAAGTATTTGGGGTAGGCTACATGAACCAAAAGAGAATTACGCCGGATCGGGCACATGGATCAGCTTCTCCACTCATTCCTATCGAGCAATATGCCTTCACTAAGACCTTTAACCTATCTTGTCGTATTACCTCTATCCATGTTTTCTTCGGTCTCCATATCTTGTCATATTACCACCAAAACCCTAGCCCCACAAAAAAATCCTAATTCTAACCATCATCTACTTCATCTCATCTTCTTATCTTTCTTTTCTTTTCTTTTCTTTTCTTTTCTTTTTTAGATCTAATGTAGTCTCGAATTTAAATCTCCAGAAAAAAATTTACTGTTCACATGAACATTACCGCGGCGGTATTGTTCATCGTGAACAGTACTGTGGGTACTGTTCATCCAAAAAATATCTTTCTCCTCCAAGTTTCAAAACCCTAGCCATCATCAAATGCTGCCTCCTTTACTGTCTTTTGCCATCAACTTTCGCTGCTGTTGAATCATCAGATGGTGTTGTCTGCTACTTTCGTTACTCTTGTCGATCTCTATTGTTACTGATCGATTCTACATTTACCATGGGTATCTATTACTACTGAGTTTGAGGATCTCCCAAAACTCTCCTACTGAGTTGGAGGATCTCTTTAAATCTCTCCTTCTACTGAGTTTAGGAAACTCTATAATCCTATTTGCATCCAAGACGGTGATGAATATTAACTTTTTGAATGGAGCTTTGGTTTAATTGGCAACTTCAGCGTCGATATCAAAGATTCAGCAGTGTGGCATAAGATTATCAATTTCGCATTTGTTTCTTAATTTTTTGTTTAGAAAAACTTTATTTAGAAAATATTTTCTAATCTATATAACAAGCTGGGCATATTAGATCTCTATGCTCCAGCTTGAGGGGGGTGTTAAGGTTAGTTATTAGTATTAAGTTATAGGGTTGTTGGGTTGTTACCCATATACCCACCTTGTCTTCTATATATATCTTGTACCTTCTCTTATGTTAATGAATCAATTCAATTCTAGGGTTTTCTATTTCTCAACAGTTCAATGTCGTTCTTTTGTGTTAAAGAAGACCAGTCATTCAGGTCACTAATTTGGCATTTTGTCTAAATAAATGGATGAGAACCAAAGAAATGTCCACAATAGCTGGAAACTGTTTCAGCTTTAAGTAAGCAAGGATGTAAGAAAATTTTTATGGCATACCTCCATAACATGACCAGACGGGAAAGGCCAATGAGCCTGAAAAGGTAGATAAAGATAAGAATACCAGCAAATCCAGATCACAATACAAAAATTTATAATCCTTCTACAGTATTCATGTAAAGAAAATACAACGGCACGTCGGAATTGCATGGGATGTGCTAGTATTTAAGAAAATTAGCTACCTGAGTAGACCCGGTGTCATGGTTTTCAATGAATGTTACTGCTCTCGAAGGCCACCATCCCATTAAACCAGGTGGCTTGCCTTGAGAATCACGCAAGCGCCATAGCTCTCCCTTCACTGCTTCCTGTCATAGAAATTTAAATCAGAAAACTGGTCAAAGCCAGGTATCAATGCAAAGAGTAACTTCAGCGTGATTTAACAACAATAAGTTTTACAATGCGATACCTGTAGAATACCTTTTGTAGTGAAATCAAAAGCAGCACAAAGACCTCCAGTGCTGTCTATCCAATCTACAATCCTTTGTCTATGACCATCTGTTTGAAATATTTAAATAGATTCAGTAAACACCATGAAGGGAAAAGTAAAACTCAAATGGAAGTGAACATTATATGATACAGAATCATATAAATATAATACCAACATAGACATAGATGTTTATCGAATAATTGACAAATAAAAATCTTTTATTAATGCAAAAGGAAATTACAATAGGGTCAATACCCGATTACAAAAGAGGGAAGAAAGTTGATTGATCTTCCCTTTGTTTAATTGTTGAGTTCTTCTTGAGGTGATGGAAATTGAACCTTGTTTTCCATTGACGAATGAAGTTGAAGTTTAGATCTCCTCGCTCTCTTTCAAAATACAGAGTAAAATATGAATCTTCTACAGCACCCGAAATCTTAAGAAGATTGAAAGAAAATTTGCTTGCTTACCGTTTAGCACAAGTTTATCAAGAGTCTTCTCTTGTCTTCTTCCTTTCTCTTTAGCTATTCACAGTTATTTATAAAGGATTTTGAGGTGTAACTGACCCCTTAAATCTTTTCATAATGGGGATTCATCCCTCATTAAGTAAGAAACGTGGATGTAATTGACCCACTTTTATGATTTTTACAACAGAAACGTGAATCTCGCGTTTGACGCGGAGCTCGCGTTTAAAGTTGAAACGTGGAGCTCGCGCACTGCTCGAGTTGAAGTTGAAACGCTACTCTTGCATTTAAAGAGGGAACGCGACCCTCGCGTTTGACAGAAAACGCAGGGTTGTTTTTAAAGTTATAATGTGACCTTTGCGTTCAATGAGGAAACGCGATATCCGCATTTAATGGGAGAACGCGACCCTCGTGTTTTATGGGGAACGCGACCCTCGCGTTTTGGCATGGAGCCTGGGGCTCACGTCTGATGCACTTTTTGACATCCTACAATAGGTATATATAACACAAAACATGCAGCATCCACATATCTCATCCTTGAAAATATGTGAGGATACCTAATCTTTCAATTGGTTAAACTTTAGAGGAACTATAGAACATTTTGCCTCTCACACTTGAAAATATTTAAGAATGTCATCTCTCATCTTGTTAAATTTCAAGCGAACCCTTCTTTCCAAAGAATACATAATTTCTTCATGACCATTTTATGTATGCATATCCGTACAGTGCATATATACTCAAGATCACTACTAGAACGGTAGACACATTTCTTCAGCACTATGAAATTTCCCGCAACTACTTGCAACAAGAGAAAAATGACACTTGAACCACTATGTTGTGGTATTTTCTTCATGGATCTCACAGATAATAAACTAAACTATTTTTCATGGCATAAGGTCCCTGTAGCAGCATAATTAAAATTAGGGGTGTCAAGTGGGTCGGGCCGGCAACCCGCAGGGGCACGACCCGGGGTGGCCCGGGCACGGTCCGTCCCACAAAGGACCAGGGCCAGACCTGTGCCGGGTCCGCCAAAGACGGCCCACGGCCCGGCCAGGTCGTGCCTTGCCTGGGGCCCGTGCCTTGCGCTGGCCCGGCCGGCCCCAACGGCTATTATAGCCGTTGGGGACAGGGGAGGGGGGTTTTGCAAATTTTTTTGCAGAAACCCCCCATATCAGCCCCAACAGCTATTATAGCCGTTTGAGGGGGTATTTGTTATTTTTTTTTGCAAATACCCCCCAACGGGTATATGACTTTTTTGTTGGTTTTTTTTGCCAAAAAATTGCAAAAAATTACTCATC
>JAVJIF010004826.1:0-247500 GCA_038442645.1 Agave tequilana | reverse complement strand
ATTCCAACCATGCAATTAGGTAACAGACTTGATTTGTTTTTTTCCTTAATTAGACATGTTTGATTCTCCTTGAACATACTACGCTTAGCTACTTGTGTTAGACTATGGCATGACCTCTTTTATATTGATAGACATATTTTTAACTGGATTAGAGACGTGCCGGATAAAACCCACATAAAATCGACAAATCGACCCTACTGGAATCCAAGTATCCTTAATGTCCAACTCCAATACCCGAGTGGCAAGTTGTAAGAATCATAAACTTTTATGTCTATTTAGTCATTTATTATTATACACATTTTGTTTTACTTTAACAGGTTCTATTGAGAATCTTTGGAGTTTTCTTGCGGTGGCTTTGAGAGATTTTCTTAAGATTTCTTTTAGTTCGTGTGAAAATTTGGTTTTTTGAGTGATCAAATAAATTAGAGAAAATATTTTACATGTTCTTGTGATTTATATTCTTCAAAATTTTGTTTGCATAACAGTTTGGATAGATTAGGGTCTACTTTTTATTTAAAATAGGATTATATCTTCGGTTTTAGGTTTCAATTTGAACACTAATCTGCCTTTGTTGAGATTTTTCAAATCATAACAATATCTAATTAGTTAGTTATTAGAGATGTGATTAGTTGTTCATTTTAATTTTAGCTTATCTTCTAATATAAAACCTATTTAAAGAATGAAATTGAATGAAATAAAAGAAGTGAACGGAGAATGGTTTGATCTGAGTTGTAAGGCTGAGTCCTTGTTATCTTTTTCCTCTTATCTCCTCCTTTTTCCTCTTTCCTTATTCTTTTCTCCAATAATTGCATTAATAGGTGTCAGAGCAACCAAATTCTCTTTTTGTACGATATATTCTCCCATCTGCCATTTACTTTACGTAACTCTTTGCCTCAGTTTCCTACTCATCGCCAAATGGAGCTTCTAGACCAAGATGATCGATGCAAAACATTGAGCAATGTTCTATGTCCTTTACCAGCGCTATGGTTTGACACCATAGCAAATCTTTAACACAACCCAATCATCATAGCCAACTCCAACCACGTTCATTGCTGTTGAAGTTATTGAAAAGCCGACTGTTCAGTCCTCGTCATCAATCCACTAATAGAAATCAATCTGATTCAAGTCGAAGCCGATTCTGAGTCGACACAAGTTGATGGAGAACCACAATCGGAGTCATTGCAGCTTCATGATCTCTCTCTCTCTCTCTCTCTCTCTCTCTCTCTCTCAACATCCATTTCCCCTTCAGTGGTTAGGAATCATTCTCACACAGAAATTTTTTTTTTTTTTTATTCCAGACACAACTCCTAACATTCACAGTCAAATCCAATGCTTACTTTCACTACTACCGATCCATTGCCTTCGTCGCAATTCCTTCAGGATCATCCCGCCATCAGAGAGTCATCCATTAGCCTTCATTATCAGGTTGCCAAAATCCTTGAATATAATATGGAAGGAGAAAGCCACATAAGAAATCTCGAGGAAGAGATTTCCACCACAGGAAGCGACTAACCTAAAAATTAGTTAGGATTTTGTAATATTAGAAATTTGTTTGGAGTTAACTACTAGTTAGTTTGGATAGAATAGAAGTCAATCCTTTATTTAATTTAAGTTTCAATGTCAAAACTGAATTCTGGATTTGTTGTGAATTTTGAAATCTTAACAATATGTAGAATGTTGGTTATTAAATATCTGATGAGTTGTTCGTTTTGTTCGATTTTATCTTCTAGTAGTAATACTTACCTAAAGGTCGAAATTGAATCAAAATAAAGGAAGTCAATGGAGAATGATTTGATTTGAGTTGCAAGCATAACCTTTTTCCCCTTTCTTCTCTCCTCTTTTCCCCTTCTCCCTGGGCTGCACCAGTCACACTCTCAAAAAAAAAAAAAAAAAAAAAAAAAATGGAGAAAAAGACTTCAGAGATAACTCATCTTATTAAGTTATAAGAGAACCCAACCTTTTACACCTATTATAACCCGATTACCTTAACCATCAAATCATGACATCTGAATCTGACCTTCCATTCCTCTTTTATTGAACGCTCACGTGAACTGAACATTACCAGCAACATGGCTAGACAACACAACTTTGATCTGTATTGGAACCAAATTGCGCCTAAGCCCGCTTATTGGTCACCCAAAGGAACAACCTATATGCAGCAGAGAGTTTCATTTCTCTGCTGTGTTACTGCAAGCTGGTCCAAGATATTGTACAATCCAGGCATAGTTGCAGTGATATACCCACAACCTTGTCCAGCTGGTTTGATTGACAAGTAGGACTCTGAAAATCCTCGTTGAGATATCATTTGACATTTGAGCATAAATAGGTCAAACCTGAGATGAAAAGTTACCAACTTTTCACCCTTTCATCAAGGCTAAACACTTCAAAGTGATTCCTGTCTCTCTGTGTAACACGTATGGGACTCCAAAGATTGCACAAAATTTGCCCAACACATATCGAACACTTCAGAGCCATGTTGGATTCTAAGAAGTTAAAAAATTACATCTTGAACCCGTGTCGGATTTTTAAAAAATTCAAAAGATCAAATGTCGGACACCAAAGAGCCATGTGTCAGTATCTTCGATGTAAGAGGATGCTATGTTAAAAAAAACTTAAAAGACCTCGGAAACATGAGAGGAGCTTCATCAACTTAAACTAAATAAGTATTGCCATATAGATTGGACTTTTCAGATTATTTTTCTTCTTTGATTTATTTACTTGATTAAAGCTATGGATTATATCATTGAAATTTTATTTTGTTTGGTTTTTCCCCCCTTCTAATAAGATGTGCCCTAATCACTATGGGTTCTGGTGTCTATTATGTATACCACATGCAGCACACAGTCATGTTGTCAGTCATGTTGTTGTGTTACCATGTTCTACTTTTTAAGGATTTGTTGTGTCCATGTCTTGTTGTACCCATATCCCAAGTGAGTTCATGCTTTTTAGTCGCACAGTTGAATGCAATACAAACATCCACCAAAGCTCATATTAGAACAGAAAGGCATTTGGTTCATCACATGATTTAAAGTAAAATTTATCTAACAAAGGATCGAGTTTTTCCTTGTTTACTATCATATCAAGAATTGTAGGGACAGGTAAAATAATTCAAGGAAAAAAGTCTGGAAGTGATCCCATGGGTAATACAGACTTTTAGCTTATTTTTACTTTGGCAGTTTCAGTTAAATGGATATACAGATTAAGATCAACATAATGCAAATTCTATTACCTTGGTTGTAGTCCAAACGATAATCAGGGAAGCTATAGGTGAAGTCATCCCAATATTCTCCCACAGAGAATACGGGCTCTGACTCCTCAACATATTCTTTCACAAACTTAGCTGCATAGCTAACCTTGTCCGTTGAAATAAAAGGGGGATATCAATAACAGACTGACATTAGCAAAGTGAAATATAATAAATTAAATGGCCTTTTAGAGGATGTTCATTTACCCTTTTGCAAAATCAAAACGGAAGTCCTGGAATCCAATACTTCTCCGAAGCCATTTTAACCACTTGATTATGTCCTTCCGTACAAAGGTTTGGGTATGATCTATGTTAGGAACCCCACTGAAGTTTGCACCAGTGCTTTGATTTCCCTAAAACACATATATAAGGATGGAATACATCAGATGTCTATACCATTTTGTTACCCCATTATTAAAGTTCAAGCATGTGGCATCATCCTAACACAACAAAAGCATAACCTGGCGGACTAGCACCTCAAAACAAGAATTTCCAGGAATACATTCTCCACAAGGTCAAGTAGGCAAATTTGACCAACTAATTTCTGCAACGAACAATAACTCAAAATTCAAAGCAATGCCACTACTGTTGTTTCAACTATTGATACAGATTATCCAATTTGAAATGAAGTACCTAATTGGAGTAATTCAAAGAAATGTCACTTCTTTTTCCTTTTCTTTTTTTATGTTTAAAAAAAAAAGAAATGAAATACCTAATTGGAATAATGCAGTAAGTTGTGCAAACTTAGAGCCTAGCCCTAGTGACCAGTTGGCAAATTCAAATATCTCATTTACATAGCAAAGTGCAATTGTAACAGATCAGTTCATCACCGTCTTTTCTCACAACAGTCGGTAAGGAGAAAAGATTATCTCAATTGATTTCTGGAGACCGAGTTGGAAAATCATTTCACAAAGATCATTCTAAACTGTTGTTGGTTTTTTCAGTTCAAACCTCAGTTATCCAGTGAACTTGTTAAAGGGTTTGGACAGCCTTTGACCAAACTCTAGAAGATTAAAAGGTTTCAACTTATAGGGTGTAGCCAACATTTGCCCATTTATAAGAGTGGAAAGTCAGACCCAGCCCTTTACTGACTGCACATCTCAACAAACAACTTCTAACGAACAAGAGGATGCATAATCTATGTATATTGGGCATTCACATGTAGTTCCCTAGACAAAAAGATTATTACACATGGGGTTCAAGAATTTACACAGAAATTAAGAAAAAATGTAGCATACAAGGAGACATAGACAAACATTATATAGATTCAACAAACTCCTTTTAACATTACTTTTAAGATCTAGAAAAAGATAATTCATACTATTATAGTAGACATAGAATTCTTTGTTATGATAAAAGATATCTCTTTTCTTTATTTTGCATTCTCCTACTCCAAGTAGGACATAGTGCATTCTCCTAGTCCTATTAAGACACATATTTCTTTTCTCTATAAATAAATGACCGCACCCTAATTGAGGGTACATGATCTTCTTTTCATCTTCTTCACCATAACATGTTATTAGAGTCCTAGGCTCTATATCAAATAAATTTTAGTTCTATTTTTTTCTCTCCTATTAATCTTTTCATTTTTCTTTTTTCCTCTTCTTCTGTTCTCTGGTATCTCTTCTCCTTCAATCTCAAACCTAAATGCAATCTCGAACTCAGATTCACACTCAAATCCAATTCATATTCAGATTTGAAATCCCGACTTCAACCTGATTTCGAACTCAAATTCACACCCAAATTCGATTTAGATTCCGATTTGAAATCAAACGCAAACCCAATTTAGGCCTAGATTCAAACCCAAATCTGACCTAGATCCAGATTTCTTACGACCTGAAACCAAGTTTGATTAGAATTTAACAACAAAAAAAAATCAAAGAGAGCTACTTAATTTTCTTCTAAACATCTCGTTCTCATTCTTCTGGTTCTCATGGCTAATATTAAAGAAATCAAAGACCTCATCAGTATTTAAATTATTACTGTGAAGTTGAATGGCGAAAATATTTTGTTATGGGAAAAATTTGTTAGTCTTCCTCGGTATAAGAGGCAAATTGAAGACAATTACTTCTACGAAGCCTGCTTCTACTGAAAAAGCGTTTAAGAATGAGAACGAGACAACTATTTGGTGATGGCTTGGCTTTGAAACAGCATGGAATTCACAGTAAGTGCGAACTTTATATTCTTAAATACTGCAAATATTTAAGAAGCTATGTGTGATACTTATTCCATGAAGAAGAATGCATCTCGAGTTTTTGAAGTGTATGAGGACCTATTTAGTTTCCAACAAGACGATAAGAGTTTAGAAGACTACTATAGTCACTTCAAAGGTATGATCGATGAACTCAGCTAGTATGATCCAGTCACTAATGATATTGAAGTTCTTAAAAAGCAACATGAAGAAATATATGTTTGTAAGTTTCTTTCGGAGCTCAATTCTCAACTCAAACCACTTCGAGAACAGCTACTAGCAGATGAAGGGATTCTCTCTGCAAAATACTTTCTCATGACTATCTCAGACTTCAGAATCTTTTACAGCAAGATTTGATCCCTCTCCAGTTGAGGGCTCTACCTTGGTTCTCAACTAATCGAGGTAACACTTCTCGGGCCGTGGTGGTATGCCTTTTTATGATCATGGTTTATCTACTAGAGGCCAAGGTGTTAGTCGTGATCAGGATAATTCTTGAAAGTGTACTTATTGCAATCAAACCAATCACACTATTGACTGATATTAGAAGTTGCATGACAAACCTTCCTAGCCTTCTTAAGTTGCTTATTTGTCTGGTACAACTGGATTATCTACTGCACATAACTCTAATACTTTTGGTATTTTCGTTGATGAATATGTGACTCAATGAAAATCTGAGTATGATTCTCTAATTCAAAAGATACATTTAGTCTCTACCTCACACATTGCTATCTTGAATCATTCAGGTATTTCTTACTTAGCGAGTTCGTCACCTTCGTCTTGGATCATTGATTCTGATGTGTCAACCCACATGACTGGTAAATCTATAATTTTTTTCACTTTTCACACATCTTCTGGATCTTTTATAGTTTTGCTTATGGTAGTTCTAAACATAATACTAGCATTGACAATGTCAATCTCACTTCTCTTACTCATTTGTGTGAATTATATTCCACATATTTCTTTTAATTTTGTATCTGTGAGTTGTTTGACCAAAACTTTTCAGTGTTCTATAATTTTTTCTCCTTCATCATGTACTTTTCAAGACCTCAAGACAAAGAAGGTGATATGTAAAGAGTATGAACAAGATGGTCTATATTATATTCAATGCGGTGATCAACCTAAAGTGGATGATTCTGTCCTAGCATATGATGAGTTTGCGATGCAGTGGCACTTACGTTTAAGTCACACATCTTTAAAATTCAATAAATTGTTATTTTCTTCTATTAAGGTTGTCTCTAAATCACAGTGTGAGTCATATCAATTTAATAAACATCATAGAACTTCTTTTTCGTTTAGGATAGTTAATCATTGTAGTTCTCCATTTGAAGTTGTTCATAATGATATTTGGGGTCTTACTTGAGTTAAAAGTGTCTTTTTATTTTGTAACTTTTATCCATGAATATTCTCGTATGACTTGTTTATTTTCAATGAAAGATTCAGTCTAATATTCTCTCTATTTTTTAAAGATTTTATAATGAGATTAGTGCTCAATTTAATTGTTCGCTTTAGATTTTACGATTTGATAATGTTTTGAAATATGTGCAAAATGCTCTGCAAAATTACTGTGTTTCTCATGGTACAATTTATCAAACTTCGTGTGCTCATACACCTCAACTGATAGGTGTTGCTGAAAGAAAAATTTGCCATATACTTAACATTTCTAGAACACTAATGGTTCATGTGCATGTTCCCAAGTGTTTTTGGACTGACGTAGTTCTTACTGATTGTCACTTAATTAATAAGGTTTCTTCTTTTGTTTTAGATGGCAAAACCCCATTCTCAGTTCTTTATCCTGAAAAACAAATATTTGATTTACCTTCAAAGATTTTTCAGTGCATGTATTTTGTTCAAATTCTCAAAAAAAGACATGATAAATTAGATCTTTGAGAAGTTTGGTGTGTGTTTCTAGGATATTCTCGAACACAAAAAAGATAACGATGTTGAAATCCCGTCAGCAGAAAGTATGTGATTTGTGTGGATATCACTTTTTTTTTGAAAACATACCTTGCTTTTCAGCCTCTCTGGTTTCCACTATAACTCTTTCGACCACTCTTGTTACTCTTCCTATACCACTAGAAGACTAGCATCTACTTTAAGTTTATCAACGACGTAAGAAGATTACCGGTGATCCTGACAGCTTACCCCTCATCAATCAATTGCTTCCACTGAACTGTTTGTGTTTCACATAACTCTTCGAAAAGGTACTCGTTTTTGTACTCTGCATCCTTTAACTAAAGTGTTATCTTTCTCTCATTTATCTCCTACATATTTTAATTTTACAACTACAATATTTTCTATGTCTTTCTCAAAATCTTATCGTGATGCTACATTGGATCCTGAATGAAAAAGTGCTATAGATGAAAAGATGGCTGCTTTGCATGCTAATAAAATATGAGAATTATCAAATCTCCCCAATGGACATATTGAGCGCTTGATGTTGATTATTTTGAGACTTATGATGTTGATTATTTTGAGACTTTTTCTCCAGTAGCTCGTCTGCATTGCGTTCGGATTCTTTTATCAGTTACGGTGGTGAAGTGATGACCATGGTTCAAAGTCTCGGTCTCGGCCGCCGACTCGGCCGGCACCGAGACGGATCGGTCTCGGCGACTCGGATCGGACTCGGACGATACGCGCAAAACGCTACATAGAACGCCAAAAAAATTATGAAAAAATCATGACAAATTATAAAAAAATGTAAACATCAAAATTCATGCATCACATATTCAAACATATCACCTAACACTCAAAACATAACGTGAAAGCATAAATACAAGCGTCGTCGGTAGAAAAATATCAAATTAAGTTAACTAAACTAATTTAAATTAAATGAAACTAAATTAAATTAAACTAAAGTAGTTTATACTAGATTAACCTACACTAACTTAATTACCTAACTTCAATAAAATTATTAAATTACCTAACTTAATTATAATTACAAAATTTTATTAAATTAAATTGACTTAAATTAACTTTAACTAAACTAAACTAAACTAAATTACATTAAACGCAAATTAATTAAACTGAGGAAGAGAGAGAGGAACAGAGAGAGAGGTAGAGAGACGGAGACAGAGGAGAGAGAGGGAGACACAGAAGAGGAGATGTAATACCCTGCTCCCCAGTGTACGTATTATTGTATCGGTGCGCGATACGACGTACAAAAATTGATTTGACCTCTGTAGTTGTCCGATTGAGCTGATTTCAATTTCTAAAATCATTTTCTAATATTTTAGATTTTTTAAGATTTTCTGGAATTTTTCTGCATTATTTTGGAAAATCTCCGGAGTCGGTGTCGACCGATACCGATAATCTGCTTTACTCTTTTTATTTCACAAACGGAGTAGAATTTTGAGAATCGGCTTTCACCGTGTGTCTTAGAATCGTATTATTTACGTTCGGGTATTTTTGGAGATTTTTCTGATTGTATCGAAAATCGGGCCTAACCGGTGTCGCCCGTATCGGCGACATTTTTCGGGATTTTTAATTTGCAAACCGAATTGAGTTTTGACAAACCGTCTTCATATTACGTCTCAGCGTATTATTCCCTATTTTCTGTAATTTTTAGGTACCGTTCGGAGCTGGTCAAATATTGGGCCAATATTATAATAATAAAATATTATTTTTATCTTTTCTTTTTCTTTCCTTTTCTTCTCCTTTCTTCTTCCTTTCTCTGGAACTTTCACCCACCGCCATTGGCCACCGACTTATCTCTCTCTCCTCTTAATAAAATCCCTCCCTCTCTCTTTCAATTACAAAAAAAAAAAAAAAAAACCTCTCTCTTCTCCCTCTCTTTCTCTCTCTACATCCTTTCCCTCTCTCTAACCCACTTCCACTTACGTCATTAAGTTTTGGGTTGTGGATTTGAACCCAACCCGTTTGCCATCCATACCCGCATCCAAACCCATTACAGGTAAATTTACAGAAAACCCCCTTATACAATTTAATAATTGCATTTAATATTTTATTTACATATTTAACTCTTTTGTCCTGATTTAGTATTCGGGCGATATCTGGAGCATCCGGACTCAGATTCGGGCGATTCTGGATCCGTTGCGATCGTGGGAACGAGAGCTACAGTCCTATAGCCAGTTTGTGAGTGTTTTTATTTTATAAATTATATTTTATCATGTTTCGTGACAGTGATTGATATATCGTGATTATAGATAAAAGACGGTAATAATTGTTGAACACACATTGAAATAAGTGACTCCTGTAATATGGTTAGGTATCTCCTAGTGTAATATAAGATAGGAAAACAATTATAGTATGAAGAAATACTGACATAGACTATTTAGACACGATCATCATACCTGCACAGTCACGGACACACAGGCCACTGTGTTACCATCTTCAGGAACACTGTCATATCATATATTGGATCACAGTTAGAGAACGATAGTCACATGTATACTGATCCACGATACTCGGTGACACTACACTGTTACTAGACATGCATGCTAGATACCGTTATTTCATGCACTGGTATCATCTTTCCCCGGCTACAGTAGTTCACTAGTCATGATAGATTACACAGATTATTGCTACACATAAATAACTACCACATTTCATATTATTATTCTTATCATACTATGGATTCTCGGCATATCACTGTTACTCCTGCATGTATGATTTCTTTATTCTTGTCATATGGATCCCCATTCCGATTATCTGTATTATTGTTCCATGTTATCAGATACATGTTATATGCTTGTTTCCCGTTACTGATATTGTTAATCCCATTACTGGATACATGTTCCCGTTACTGATATGGATATTCCCGATACCGGACATGATATGGATATTCCCGTTACTGGACATGACTGCTGTTGATATGCGATGTGTGGAACTAAGTGCCACGTGGATCCAAGCCACGGGGGCCACCTCTAGAATCCCACATCTATTGTTCCCGTTTCCCGGTATATTGTTCATGATATCTTGTTCATGTTATATTGTTCCTGATTCTCGTGATATTGTTCTATGCTATCAACAGAGCTCAGGTCCAGTAATCATGTTACCCGTACCATGTACTGTAATTGTTCTTGTTACATTGTATACTTGACATATCACATATCAGATCATAAAGATAACTTGGGTATGGGGGAGACTTGACGGTTGACTAGATCTTATCGGGTGGATGTACTGGATCCATATTGAGGTCCCACTGCAGGGGACCGGGTAGTGCTGGCTACCATCTGTTACTCATGTTACATGTTACAGCTCTAGCGGGCTGGCCCTGGTCTCAGCAGCCAGGGATCTGTTTAAGGCCGTTGTCCCGGGTATGCACGGGATACACCCACCCGATAAGAACTCCTCGACCACGGGTTTCCAATTAACATAAGAAAACAGTATACACAATAGTGACATCGGGAACACTTGTTATTTGGTTATTCTCTCGTTTGGATAATGGTACCCGTAGACCATGTCCGGATGAGTTCGACTGGAGTGCGGGCTCCAGTATGAACTGTCAGTGGTATGGGACACTGGAAGAGAGTAATTAAAATATCAGGTGGTACTGATTTCTACTATTGTATCAATCACATGACTTACCTGATACATGGATACTAGCTTGCTACTGTTCCTGTTATTTTGTCTGTTATCATGTTCACTGTGATCTTGCTTACTTGTTACGGTTCCTGTTCATGTTATTGTATCCACTATCATGTTACCTGTAAACTTTGCTACACTACCTGATACTTGTTACACTTCCTATGGTAGCATACTACTCATCACATATATTCTGTTTTGAATTGCCTATATGCTGCCTAGACACAACACAGTAGCATGTTCATATTGCATATGCCTACCTACATGTTCATTTACATCACTACCATGTTCACTACTATTATGTCACCGCTAGATAACATTATGTATTATATACACTAGATATGATTAGAGTCATGACCCGATGATTACCGGCTAGGTAGTGATGGTACCAAAAGATAACATGTTTACATGTTCCTATTGCTTATATGTTGATATATTCCTACTGTTTATTATATGGTATACCCCATCACGTATCTATAGTAGTATCATGTTTGTATTACTATGTATATATTACTGCCTCCTTCATTTTACCACTCACTAGGTCGCTTTCTGACGACCCTGGGTTTGCGTGCCCAGATTTGGAGATCCGCGTACCGTAGTATCCGAGAGAACCATGGAGTCATATCGGAGCTTCCTCATCGGGACTATTCCTAGGTATTTTAGTATTTTATTTCCGTTATCTTGTTTGTCTTCATCTTTCATATCTGTTATGATTACTGACCCTCTACTGCAGGTATTCTTGTACTTACATCATGCTGGACCCCAGGTATTTATGGAGGTTATGTACTGTACTGAGGCTTAACGTACTCGTGAGCGTGTTTTCACCTCGCGTACGTACGTCGCCATAACGTCCCCGTATCTTTGGGACCGGGGCGTTACATAGTGGTATCAGAGCCTAGGTTCACACCTAGTGTGGGTAACCACCTGGGTCAATCTTCGGGCTCTTACCAACAGTACAATCAGATTCAGATTTCAGCTTATCAGTATCTGAATTTGGGGATTCCAGCAATGAGCACAAGAATACCATGACCTTGACAATTCATTCTTTAACTCATTTGTATTCCTTCCTTCCTTCCAGTTGTCAACCAAAACGTCCGATTTCTTTCTCATTTTTCTTGAATCGTCTTGTTTCCCATCCGTTAGTGTTAGTTCACTACCATACTTTTTCATCCCGAGTCCCTTTTAGATAGCAGAGTGCGCAGCGGAAGTGTCGCGGACCCGTAACATTTCGACTTTGAGGTTGAAAATCTTGTTCTCACACCTGATTGAAATTGCGAGGACGCAATTTTTTGTAAGGTGGGGAGAAATGTAATACCCTGCTCCCCAGTGTACGTATTATTGTATCGGTGCGCGATACGACGTACAAAAATTGATTTGACCTCTGTAGTTGTCCGATTGAGCCGATTTCAATTTCTAAAATCATTTTCTAATATTTTAGATTTTTCAAGATTTTCTAGAATTTTTCTGCATTATTTTGGAAAATCTCCGAGTCGGTGTCGACCGATACCGATAATCTGCTTTACTCTTTTTATTTCACAAACGGAGTAGAATTTTGAGAATCGGCTTTCACCGTGTGTCTTAGAATCGTATTATCTACGTTCGGGTATTTTTGGAGATTTTTCTGATTGTATCGAAAATCGGGCCTAACCGGTGTCGCCCGTATCGGCGACATTTTTCGGGATTTTTAATTTGCAAACCGAATTGAGTTTTGACAAACCGTCTTCATATTACGTCTCAGCGTATTATTCCCTATTTTCTGTAATTTTTAGGTACCGTTCGGAGCTGGTCAAATATTGGGCCAATATTATAATAATAAAATATTATTTTTATCTTTTCTTTTTCTTTCCTTTTCTTCTCCTTTCTTCTTCCTTTCTCTGGAACTTTCACCCACCGCCATTGGCCACCGACTTATCTCTCTCTCCTCTTAATAAAATCCCTCCCTCTCTCTTTCAATTACAAAAAAAAAAAAAAAAAACCTCTCTCTTCTCCCTCTCTTTCTCTCTCTACATCCTTTCCCTCTCTCTAACCCACTTCCACTTACGTCATTAAGTTTTGGGTTGTGGATTTGAACCCAACCCGTTTGCCATCCATACCCGCATCCAAACCCATTACAGGTAAATTTACAGAAAACCCCCTTATACAATTTAATAATTGCATTTAATATTTTATTTACATATTTAACTCTTTTGTCCTGATTTAGTATTCGGGCGATATCTGGAGCATCCGGACTCAGATTCGGGCGATTCTGGATCCGTTGCGATCGTGGGAACGAGAGCTACAGTCCTATAGCCAGTTTGTGAGTGTTTTTATTTTATAAATTATATTTTATCATGTTTCGTGACAGTGATTGATATATCGTGATTATAGATAAAAGACGGTAATAATTGTTGAACACACATTGAAATAAGTGACTCCTGTAATATGGTTAGGTATCTCCTAGTGTAATATAAGATAGGAAAACAATTATAGTATGAAGAAATACTGACATAGACTATTTAGACACGATCATCATACCTGCACAGTCACGGACACACAGGCCACTGTGTTACCATCTTCAGGAACACTGTCATATCATATATTGGATCACAGTTAGAGAACGATAGTCACATGTATACTGATCCACGATACTCGGTGACACTACACTGTTACTAGACATGCATGCTAGATACCGTTATTTCATGCACTGGTATCATCTTTCCCCGGCTACAGTAGTTCACTAGTCATGATAGATTACACAGATTATTGCTACACATAAATAACTACCACATTTCATATTATTATTCTTATCATACTATGGATTCTCGGCATATCACTGTTACTCCTGCATGTATGATTTCTTTATTCTTGTCATATGGATCCCCATTCCGATTATCTGTATTATTGTTCCATGTTATCAGATACATGTTATATGCTTGTTTCCCGTTACTGATATTGTTAATCCCATTACTGGATACATGTTCCCGTTACTGATATGGATATTCCCGATACCGGACATGATATGGATATTCCCGTTACTGGACATGACTGCTGTTGATATGCGATGTGTGGAACTAAGTGCCACGTGGATCCAAGCCACGGGGGCCACCTCTAGAATCCCACATCTATTGTTCCCGTTTCCGGTATATTGTTCATGATATCTTGTTCATGTTATATTGTTCCTGATTCTCGTGATATTGTTCTATGCTATCAACAGAGCTCAGGTCCAGTAATCATGTTACCCGTACCATGTACTGTAATTGTTCTTGTTACATTGTATACTTGACATATCACATATCAGATCATAAAGATAACTTGGGTATGGGGGAGACTTGACGGTTGACTAGATCTTATCGGGTGGATGTACTGGATCCATATTGAGGTCCCACTGCAGGGGACCGGGTAGTGCTGGCTACCATCTGTTACTCATGTTACATGTTACAGCTCTAGCGGGCTGGCCCTGGTCTCAGCAGCCAGGGATCTGTTTAAGGCCGTTGTCCCGGGTATGCACGGGATACACCCACCCGATAAGAACTCCTCGACCACGGGTTTCCAATTAACATAAGAAAACAGTATACACAATAGTGACATCGGGAACACTTGTTATTTGGTTATTCTCTCGTTTGGATAATGGTACCCGTAGACCATGTCCGGATGAGTTCGACTGGAGTGCGGGCTCCAGTATGAACTGTCAGTGGTATGGGACACTGGAAGAGAGTAATTAAAATATCAGGTGGTACTGATTTCTACTATTGTATCAATCACATGACTTACCTGATACATGGATACTAGCTTGCTACTGTTCCTGTTATTTTGTCTGTTATCATGTTCACTGTGATCTTGCTTACTTGTTACGGTTCCTGTTCATGTTATTGTATCCACTATCATGTTACCTGTAAACTTTGCTACACTACCTGATACTTGTTACACTTCCTATGGTAGCATACTACTCATCACATATATTTGTTTTGAATTGCCTATATGCTGCCTAGACACAACACAGTAGCATGTTCATATTGCATATGCCTACCTACATGTTCATTTACATCACTACCATGTTCACTACTATTATGTCACCGCTAGATAACATTATGTATTATATACACTAGATATGATTAGAGTCATGACCCGATGATTACCGGCTAGGTAGTGATGGTACCAAAAGATAACATGTTTACATGTTCCTATTGCTTATATGTTGATATATTCCTACTGTTTATTATATGGTATACCCCATCACGTATCTATAGTAGTATCATGTTTGTATTACTATGTATATATTACTGCCTCCTTCATTTTACCACTCACTAGGTCGCTTTCTGACGACCCTGGGTTTGCGTGCCCAGATTTGGAGATCCGCGTACCGTAGTATCCGAGAGAACCATGGAGTCATATCGGAGCTTCCTCATCGGGACTATTCCTAGGTATTTTAGTATTTTATTTCCGTTATCTTGTTTGTCTTCATCTTTCATATCTGTTATGATTACTGACCCTCTACTGCAGGTATTCTTGTACTTACATCATGCTGGACCCCAGGTATTTATGGAGGTTATGTACTGTACTGAGGCTTAACGTACTCGTGAGCGTGTTTTCACCTCGCGTACGTACGTCGCCATAACGTCCCCGTATCTTTGGGACCGGGGCGTTACAGGAGAGAGAGACGGAGAGAGAGGGACAGAGAGTGAGAGAGAGACAGAGAGAGGGAGAGGGGGAGAGAGACTGAGAGGGAGAGGGGGAGAGAGAGAGTCCGACACAGAGAGAGAGAGAGTCCGACACAGAGAGAGAGAGACTGAGAGGGAGAGAGAGAGGGAGAGAGAGTCCGACAGAGAGAGAGATACAGAGGGGGAGAGAGGTCTCCGACAGAGGGAGAAAGAGAGAGAGAGACTGAGAGGGAGAGGGAGAGAGTCCGACAGAGAGAGACAGACAGACAGAGAGAGACGGAGAGAGAGAAACTGAGAGGGAGAGGGAGAGAGTCCGACGAAGAGAGAGAGAGACAGAGAGAGAGACGGAGACAGAGAGGGGGAGAGAGGCACAGAGAGAGGGAGAGGGGGAGAGAGAGACTGAGAGGGAGAGGGAGAGAGTCCGACAGAGAGAGAGAGAGACAGCGGGAGAGAGACGGAGACAGAGAGGGAGAGAGGGAGAATTACCTGCGATTCTGCGAAGGCGACGGCGACGCGACGGCGAGGGCGACGGCGAGGGCGACGCGGGGGGACGGCGAGAGGAAAGGGGCAGCGAGCGCGGAGAGAGAGATCAGAGATCTGATCTCTCTCTCACCCTCAGCCCCTTTAAACGAAGGGTCATGAGCGCCGAGTCGACCCGGATTGGGTCCGACTCGGACTCGACTCGGTCAACTCGGCCGAGTCGTGAACGACTCGGCCGAGTTGACCGAGTCGAGTCCGAGTCGGACCCGATCCGGGTCGACTCGGCGCCCTTCGGTTGACTCGGGCCTCCGAGTCATACCGGAGGTGGCCGAGTCGGATACGACTCGGCCGAGTCGTATCCGACTCGGCCGATACTTCGATCACTGGTGATGACCTTTGTATCATTTAGGTATTAAAAATGCATTCTTGCATGGAATTCAAGAGGTGTATATGCTTCAGCCCCGGTTATAAGGTTCATGGGAAACGTAAGGTCTGCAAACTCAAAAAAGCAATTTATGACTTAAAGCAATCTCCACAAGCATGATTTAACAAATTCAGTACTGTTGTTGCACACTATGGATTGAAATGGAGCTCCTTCTCTAATCACTCTATATTTGTAAGACATTCTTCTGTCGGCACTATTATTTTTGCAGTTTATGTTGATGATATTGGTGTCATTGGAGATGATCATCAAGATATTTTTCAGTTGAAAGCGTATTTAAGTTCACATTTTCATATGAAAGACCTTGGTCTCTAGAGGTATTTCTAGAGATCGAAGTTGCTCGCTTTCGGAAAGCTCTTTCTTTGTCTAAAAAATACCTTACTAATTGTTGGAAGAAATTGGTACATTAGAATCTAAACCTATTGATGCTCCTATGGATCCTAATATTCATTTTGATCAAACCTAGGAGAGCCGCTTTTGATTCTGGGGAGTACAGACAATTGATTGGTAAACTAATTTACTTAACTATCACTCGATCTGATATTACATTTGTTGTAGGTGTGTTAAGTCAATATATGCAGAGTTCGTATCAGCTTCATTGAACTACTGTTTGTGGTATCTTAAACGGACTTTAAGTAAAGGGTTGTATTATCGTTCATCGAATATTATAGGATATTCTGATGCTTGATTGGGTTGGTGATCCTATTGATCGTCATTCTATTACCGGTTATTGCACTTTTATTGGAGGCAATTTGGTGACATGGCGATGTAAAAACAAAATGTCACTCGATCTAGTGCTGAGGTTGAGTATAGAGTCATGGCTCATACAGCTTGTGAATTGATGTTGATTCAATCTCTTCTTTCTGAAATGGACGTTTTCTACAACAAGCCAATGGTGATGTATTGTAATAATCAAGCGGCAATGTATATTGTCAATAATCCTATTTTTTATGAGCGAACAAAGCATATTAAAGTCAACTACCACTTTATCAAAAATATGGTGATGTTACATCGGATAGTCACTTCGTTTGTCACATCAAGTTGTCAACTCAATTTCACTAAAATCTTATCTAGAAAAAGTTTTCAATTTTGTCTAGCAAGCTGAGCATGATTGACATCTATGCTCAAGCTTAAGGGTGAGTATTACAGTAGAAATATGATCCTTTGTTATAGTAGAAGTAGAATTTTTTTTATTTATTTTGTATTATCCCACTCCAGGTAGGACATTGTGTATTCTCTCAGTCTTATTATGACATGTATTTCTTTTCTCTATATATAAACGATCACACCTTATTGAGGGTATATGGACTTTCTCTTCATCTTCTTCAACTCAACACATACAATCAAATCTGGCTCAATGAGCTGAATTGCTTGAACTATGATGTTACAGTTCTCAAGCGACAATCCCAGTTTTTGCTATGCAACAATCATGTCTCTAGTCCCCACATTTAGAAATTCGGTGACTGCTGTTGATCATGCATGGAATACTATTCGGCAACTCAAATGGCCAAAAATGTGGAATGGTATAACCAAGGCAACTGGTGTTGTGGCAACCATTCACTTAGCACGAGCTACAACAGCCAAACCTTTGGATGCTTAAGGTTTGATAAATCAAACTTAAAGTTAGCGAAACAGTAAATCTGCTTGAGTTAGTGCAACTCTTGCAGAAATTCCTTGAGCTGTGGCTCACCACCAAACAAACTCTAGCATAAAAGATTTTCATATAAAATTTAGGAATCTTTTGAGGAGTTGTTAGGGAAATGCCTACATATATCAAGTCATTACTTCTACTACTGAAGACTTGGTACTTCAAACACATTAGCACTCTGACATATTTATTAAAAGAATGATGTTAATGAAGCTTATCTGAAATCCTTTTTATGCTTTGTCGCCTGGCTTAAGCTTTTCCTGCCATGGCACGTGATATGCCTTTGGCAGGGAACTAATGTGATAATAGTGATAAATTATCTTCCACACCTGGAGAACCTATAAACATATATAAATTGCTAAACTTTCTTATACAGATTTCTAAAAAAACGTTTAAATTATTAGATGATTCAAGAGATAGGTGACACATGGCTGACTTTTATCTGCATGCTGGAAAATATCAGAGATTACAGATATTTAGCAGGTACGAGGGGAAAATGACGCCAGAAAAGAAATTTTAGTTTTCAGTGCGCTAATGGGATAATAGGAGAGGGAGAAACAAGGAAAACAAAGGGTGTTGTTGACAGATGCCAATATGCAGCGCATCAGTCAAACTTCAGGGGATTGCATTATGTTTCACTTGTGCTACACAGTGGAAAGTGGGTCCCAGGCCAGTGCAACACTTTTTATTTTACTTTTCAAGACTCGCACTGAACCCTGACTCCATTAATTGCTTATTGAATGAAATATAAACAGGTATTGAGAAATATCAGTCAATCTGGAGGTGGTGTGATTCTCATGATAGAAGACGACGGTTTACAAAGCAGACTACATATGCTTTCTTTGAGCATTGGTTTCCTTCAAACCAAGATAATCAAATTTGAACATTCCTTGGCTGTAAATTAGAAATTTGGTGTTCCAAAATTATTCCCATCATAATTGTTTGATTGTTTAACTACCTGTAGGGCTAAATATAATATGGCTAATTAATCTATGTTCTTGTTAGCTTATTGCTGTCTTCATAAATAATTAACCTTTATTATGAGTGATATATCAGCGTACACAAAGATATCCTCAAATTCTAAAGATAATCATTTTCCATTGCACAAGACCCTGATTGCGCTCAACATCCACCACTTCAATCAGAAGTTTATCATAAAGAGTCCTTTCAATTAATAGAAGGCAGCTTATCCAACTCGGTTCAATAAACTAAGAGAATATATTAGCTTAAAAATTAATTCTGGAGGGACTAACATTTCTGCATAAGCAGCCACCTGATGGATAGCCAAATAATTTATCGATAGTGATATTTAAGCAAATTGATGTATTATTCTTAAATAATTTTAACAAGTTATCCATTACATATATCTCTTGTGGTTGAACGACTATGAAAAAATAGACTCCTGGTGATGGGAAACAACTAATCATGGTTGAGTTCAAGTTCATTTATTGTAGAGCCTAATATATACGGAGCATATCTACTGAGATTAGTTTGGAATTGTATTTTTGAATCTAGTCTTTATTTGTGCCTCAAAGTTGAATGTGGCTTCCTATAGCAGATATATCATGTTTCTCCTTCTTCTAGGCTTCTTTCCCCAGTCTAGGAGGACTTTGGAGGATGTTAACCTGTCTTCGAGGACAACGGCAAACCTCTCTTGTCCACAGTTTCCTTGGCCAAAATCATATCACTAAGAAAGGGTTGGCATCAGGCTAACAATCAATTGTAAACTTTGGCAAACCTTCCATTGAGGTTTGCACTCCGAGGCCTACCCCATTTCGATGGGAAATGACTTGAGTGGTGGTGATGATGATGATGATCTATTGAGATAACTCTTGTCCACATTTTCCTTAGCCAAAATCTTATCACTAATTAAAAAACGGTTGGCATCAGGCTACCTCACTGAGATTTGTGCTCAGTAGCCTACCCAATTTTGATGAGAAAATACTTGGATGATGATGATGATGATCGAGATAAGTGTTTCCCGTTCATGCATAACCTTAATAATGTTCAAAAAGTAAAATTACATACTTAAGGTTAAGTTAAATTTAGCATACAAAAAGGTCTTATCTACAATAAACAGAGTACTCCTGTCTATTAGGGGCTATGTCCTATATTGTACCAGACCATTAAGAACTAATTTGGTGAAAGAAACTTCAGTAGTTCATTTACTTCTATTTCCTCTCTTATGATCAAGTGGGTAAAAAAAATGCATACAACAACAACTAAGCCATTTGTCCCAAGTATTTGGGGTAGGCTACATGAACCAAAAAAGAATTACGCCGGGTCGGGCACATGGATCAGCTTCGTCACTCATTCCTATTGAGAAATATGCCTTCACTAAGACCTTTAGCCTCTATATCTTGTCGTATTCCTTCATCCATGTTTTCTTCGGTCTCCCCTGTGCTCTTTCAACTTTCCCTAATTTGATACGCTCTATTCGCTGGACTGGCGCATCTGTAAGTCTACGTCGCACATGACCAAACCATCGTAGGCGGTTTTCTCTCATCTTCTCTTCTATAGAGGCTACGCCTATCTTTATACGAATATCCTCATTTCTTACCTTATCTATCCTCGTATTATCACACATCCAACGAAGCATGCGCATCTCTGATACACTCATCTTCTGGGCATGATATCTTTTTATAGCCCAACATTCTGTGCGATATAATAAAGCTGGCCTAATAGCAGTCCGATAAAACTTTCCTTTCAGTCATAACGGAATATTACGATCACATAAAACTCCTACTGCGCTCCTCCATTTCAACCAGCCGGCTTGGATCCTATGGTTGACATCACTATTGATCTCCCTATTCTTTTGGATAATAGAATCCAAGTACTTAAAATGACTGCTCATCGGTATTTCTTGTCCATCTAGTCTCACAATACTATAATCTCGGATTCCCTATTTACTGAATTTACACTCCATATACTCTGTTTTGGCCCTACTTAATCTAAAATCTCGAGATTCTAGAGTTTGCATCCATAACTCCAATTTGGTATTTACCCCAGCTCTCGTCTCATCGACTAGGACAATATCATCAACAAATAACATACACCACGGTATCTCATCCTGAATAGGTCTAGTAAGCCCATCCATCACTATGGCAAATAAGAATGGACTCAGTGCAGATCCTTGATGCAATCCAATTATGATAAAAAAAAAAATCACTTGTTATGCCTCCACAAGTTTTGACATTTGCCACTACTCCATCGTACATATCCTTGATTATGTCAATATATTTGATGGGGACTCCTTTTTTCATCAATTTCACCATAATACCTCTATTGGCACCTTATCATAAGCTTTTTCTAAATCAATAAAGACCATACGCAAATTTCTCTTCCTCTCTCGAAACCGCTCTATAAGTTGACAAAGCAAATGAATAGCCTCTGTCGTCAATCGCCCCGGCATGAACCCAAACTAGTTCTCTGATATTTTAACATTCTGTCTTAATTTGTGTTCAATTACCCTTTCCCAAAACTTTATGGTGTAACACATGAGTTTTATTCCATGATAGTTTGAACAACTCTGGATATCACCTTTGTTCTTATACAGAGGTACTAAGGTACTCTTCCTCCACTCATTTGGCATCTTTTTAGTTGGCCAGATCTTATTAAAGAGGTTTGTCAGCCATCTCACGCCCACCTCTTCTAAGCATCTCCATACCTCAATAGGAATTCCATCCGGGTTAACGGTTTTCTTGACTTCATCCTCTTCAAGGCCTCTTTAACTCAGATTCGCTAATTTTGCGCATATAATTACGGTTCATATCCTGACACTACATGGTAAGGTCATCCAAATCTTGAGTAGAACTACTATTGAACAATTTGTCAAAATACTCTCTCCATCTTTCTTTGATTTCTTCATCTCGAACTAAAGCCTTCTGATCCTCATCTTTGACACGCCCCACAGTACATAAGTCTCTAGTCTTTCTCTCCCTTATTCGAGCAACTATATATATATATCATTTTCAACCTCTTTGGTGTCCAACTTCTCATACACTTCTTGTACACTTTAGCTCTTGCATCCTGAACAGCTTTTTTAGTTTCCTTTTTGGTTAGCTTATACTCTCAAAACTCACCACATCATAATTTTTCTTCAAATCTCTGTAAGAGTCTCGTTTGATCTTAATGGCAGCTTTTACCTCTTCATTCCACCATGATGTTTCCTTACATAGTGGAGCACTACCCCGTGACTCATCAAGTACATCTTTAGTTACTTTTTTAATGCAGCTAGCAATTTTATTCCATGTTGTATTGGGTAAAAAAATGCATCAAAAGTGTAAAAGAAACTACATCAGATATTCAGTTTTCTACTTTGACAATCCTTCTAAATCTCTCTCACACAATATCATTTAAAGAGAATGATTTGTTAAATCTTTACCATGCAATATAACAATGACGAAATTGATAATTTTAGATATAATATTTGCTTTGGTAAGAGAGAGATATGTTAATTATCATAATGAGGAATTTAAGGGAACCATAGTAAGTTAGTATGCTATTTTTACAAAAACATGTGTACCACAGATATATGTGACCAAACATTATAAATCCCGTGTTCTAACCTAAAATTGTGAAAAAAAAGTTATTCAAGCAAACAAATGTACCAGTCCACCAGAACAAGACGTCACAGCATGTTCATCCCATGACAATGGGATTCCGTCATAGCGATTGTATACTCCTCCATGACCTTGAGCAGTCCCAACTCGGTGGTTAATTACTATATCAGCCGTTGCTCTAATTTTGTATTGGCGCATCTTCTGAAGTAGAGATTCCAAGAGGTGCTGAGAACCATAAGAAGAGTCAAGAGAGTAGAGGTTTTGTGGAAGATAACCTGTAAAAAAAGAAGAGAGAGCTTTTCAGATATAAGCTTAAAATCGGCAACAGCTATTAACAAAAGCAGTTTGGTCAACCTTCTGAAGACAATGACTGAATTGCTGGAGGTAGCCAAACAGATGTAAATCCAGATTCAGCAAGATCTATGACCTTTTTCTCTAAATTCTTCCACCAATCATTTTTATGAGATTCCCAATTAAAACCCTGCTAGAACAATTATGATTAAATATAAACATGATGGTGCTCAAATATTTTTCTACAAAAGCTCTTAAGGTATGAACAATACCAAGATATATTTCACTAATAGGTAAGAGTGACCTATTGATGCAAGATGGATCCATCAATATATAACAATATTATAAAACATTTCCACTACTTATCAGATAAATACAAACTATAGTTCTCATAAAACTAAAGAAAAGGAAGATTCTTCTATAGAAAACAAGAATATCCAAAACCTCAATATCCAGAATTTATGCGGAACTACAGTGACTAGATAAAAGACAAGCATGGAAGCTCTGGATCCAAAGGAGTAAAAGACAAGAATTTGTGCAGAACTTCCCACCAAAAGATCCACCACCTCTCACCTAGAAAGAATATTTCACAAGGACAAAAAAAATAATCTTCACTGAATTCAACCATATGAAAACCTGGGGTATGAGATACTTGTATTTCTTAATCTATATACAAAATCATATTTAACCAGAACCCAGGAAATTAAATTAGGACCAACTCTCAATATACTTTTAGAATGTGTGCAATGGTAGTTAAATTCAGGAACCAACTAAACTAGGACCAACTCTCAATATACCCTAAAAACATGTATAGAAATGGTCTGACAACAAAACTAATCTGTCAGACTAACTAGTAATCATTTTGCCAAAGAATTACTAGCTAAGGATAGAACCCAGTTAGTTGATGGCGAGTTACGGTTGTCGACCAAGTTTGATGTCAGTGTTATTGTGGCAGTCAGTCATCTATAATTTCCTAGGCCGCATAGCTGAATAAGCCATAGAGTTGCTCCTCATTCCATTGTGAAAATTTTCAGATGTGTGGGAAAAATTATTCTGTATGCTCGCCATCCACAGAGATTTTAGTGAATAATGCATCCTTTCTTGAATCCAAGCTTGAAAAGTCTTGGGGTCTTAGCACATATCTAAGGATTCAGACCTTAACGTACTATTAAACCAGAATTGGTGTCATAAATGATAATAAACTATTCTGACATTGTTAAGACTTATAAAAAGAAGTTCAGAAAAATACTTTCTGCATCCAATTTTACAAAACTATGCAACCAAAGTCCAATATCTTAGTCTAGACTCTTGTTTGAGTACTTTTTCTTTCTTTTTGCTTTTCAGTCACTTGTGTCTACTGTCTACTGCCAAGCACATCAATCTTCATCGCATTATTGACTCAAAATCATGTACCAGTTGCAAGATAAAGTATAAAGAATTTATAACAGATAATTAAAGCTTAGGGACACAATGAACATTCAGCAACTCTTGATTAATAGTTCATCTGAGGCAGTATAATTATGCACATGTCACATGTTACATACAAGGTTTTCAAGCCGATTTTAACTGCTACGAATGGGTGCTCATGGATTTTAATCCATCCCATTTACTAGAATAACTCTCCAAACCACTTTCTACTAACACAAAGTACCAATGCTCCTTGGAATCTCTTGATAACTTCAGTAAGCAAATATTCAAGATTTGCATTTCTTGGCAGGATCTCAAAAAGTGGAGGTAATGGCATTGCCAAGCTCTAGTGTAGTAGTCTAATTGATCTATAGCCTAAATACTATAAGTTATAGTTTGGCCGCCATATACACAATCAACGTTGGCCCAAATTCTACTTGAATACTTATTTCTTTATCTCATTTCTCATTTATCAAGATCTTTATCAATATTTCTGGAGATAACAATATGTAACAATTATTTAAAGATATTGTATCTATATGCCATTTATAAAAGAAACGACTTTGTTATGGATAACTGCAAGTATGAGTATGATTTGCCTAACAGTTCAGTGAGAGATTGTTGAATTTCAATACTTGCTCATAGAGTTGGATGTTGGATGAACCAGAGTAAGCAACCAGAGCTCTTTAAGGTAAATATTTGTTCCCTTTATTTTTGATCTTTTTATCTATCTTTTTGCCCCTGCTAGGATACAGAACTTGATCTCCCCTAACTTGACCTCCCCTTTGCCAGTCTTCCAGTTTACCACTATACCAATCACAGTTTGGTCTTTCTGGTTCTCGAAGTGTCCTTCATTACTACATGATTGAATTTACCCTTTATTTCTGTGAATTCCCTCATATTGTTTTGTCAGTGCATGTGTATTCATTGTTAAGCATTAACCTTAGCTAAATGCATCAAAAACTGTTATTGCTAGGAATTAGAAAAGGTCTACTAATAGAATTGTACAAGCCTACATGCCCGTGCAGTAATACACATAGGCTAAAAAGATGTTAATTAGCTCAAGGAACTAATATTAGTCGGCACATAACCGCTTGTACTAACATTAGTTTTATCAGATGATAGTTTTTTGTATGTAAACCTTCAACCCTAACCCTTTTTTCTTTTCTTTTTCTTGCTGTTGTTGTTGTCGTCGTCGTTGTAGCTCTTACTGTTATTATTGGACAGTGGCATAGTTTGACTTGAACCTAAGACTTCCCTCATCCCACCCCCAATGCTTTACTATTGAGCTACACCTCAAGGGCACTTTCATGCACTTGTGAGTGTAATGGTGTGTGTGGTGTGTGTTTTCTGGTGTATTTCCATCTGTGTGTGTGTGTCTGTCTGTGAATGTGTGCAGCCACATATATATACACACATGTGTGTATTTATATACAGATAAATATATATATTTATTTATTTATGTATGTATGTATGTATGTATATGTATGATATGTAATTTCAATGTAGGTCCATATCTATATTGATCATTCTTTACCCAAGCTGGTAAGAGAATAAGATACTTAGAGATATAGCAAAAAAAATTATTATGTTTACATGGAAATTTAGAATAAGATACTTAAAGGCTGTGGTTTGAATATTTCCTTCTTCAATCTAGTGGATTTTGAATTAAAATGCAAGGAGTGCACTATTGCAACTTAATACGCAACAACTCGAGACAGGATGCGTGGAGGCTAATAGCAGTTTGTGGAGGCTCATTGAGAGCTATATGCGGAGGTAGGAGGTTTAATTAGATTGCTAGGAAATGTTTCTCCACTTCATAGGAGTAATTTCTCTTCTTCCAACGCAAGCTTTCTTCCCCTACCTCTCTCATGATATACACCTACAGGCTTTCTGAAGGAAAAAAGAAACGGTAATAGTGATAATAGCAAAACAAAAAAGGATAAATTATTGGAACCCTCCAATTATTTTGTTAGTTACCAACAACCTGCTCCAAGCAGCTAAAATACAAATGAAGCCTCCTGGGTGTAAATTAAATAACTATTTTAAAGTCAAGAAAATCAATGTGCGAAGATGGCATTTTGATAGCATTATACCCTAAGATTTATAATTACGAGAGTGAATTAAAGGAAACCAAGTTAATTTGGTAAATGGGATAATTTAAATTATTTGTAAATGATAATTGAGGATCATTGATGTCTATGATGGTAAGTAGACGTGATGATTGGTATCTTTATTCTCAATTAAATTTTATGTTTGGAAGAGATTATTGGTAATTTCTTCCCTAAATGATTGGTACTTGTAAAGGATTATTAGTAAATTTTCTTAACTTAAATGTTTTGTAAAGTGAAAGGAATTATCAAAAGGGTATAGATTTGTTTGGTAAGCCTACTTGTTTGAAGAACTTATTGTCTTTTTGATGATTTTTAAGACATGTCATCAAGAATGTATTAGGGGTATTCTCCATCCAAGTTGCTTAGTGATACATGACATGTAGTACAGTCTCCATAAGAAACATCAGTAAAAAGATTTCCAAGTTATTCAGCTGAAAATGCTTGGCTTGTAAACGAGATTTCCCATAGATATTACTATATTGCAGGAGAAAATTGCAGTTATCAGTCAACAACAAGTGCATCAATGTTTTATGAGTCATGCATGCACAACATGTGCAACATTCACTTATCGTACCTGGAAAAGGATTTCTCTTCCATTTTGTATCACTTCACCTGCACGAAATATACAGTTAGATAAGCATTAAAAGGTGTGAATTACAAATTCCATAGGTTAACCTCCTAAAAATCAGAATCACAAGCAATGAAGCTATTTTCAGAATAAGTTGTCCAAAGAGTGCAAAAGAAGGAACACTATAGTAGGTAGACATGCACAAGAAACTATGGCATCAATGCCTAGAAACATGTGTGAAAGGTTCTTAATCAAATACATGGAAACTCAAGAAGTATGTGCCAGAAGTTCATATGCAATAAACATAAAGGATACAGAAACAAAAAAGTTATGTGTACCATGAGCAGGCTCAGTTTCATCGACTTTTTCATCCACTACCTGCATTCCAATGACCTTGTTTTCAATTGCGAGAAAAAAGGGGGAGAATAATCAAACTTAGCCTATTAGTCAAATAAAAATGGCAACAAATAAGTAAGATATATCCATCAGGAACAAAATAATTGAGGAAAAGAGGCAGATTAGAGTCAATTCGTACATCATTGCGATTACCCATAGCAAATTCCTTCTCCACAAATTGTACAGGAAAAATGGAGCAGATTCAGTTCACCCTGCATCCAACGCCCACAACATCACTTCACTGGACAAATCGACTCAAATAAAACATATTGTGCATAGAATTGAACAGCTAACTGCATTAGCTAAAACACTGAAATTACAAAAGAGGAATTTGAGAACCGATCAAATTCTGGATGCGGGTTTGCAACGAGTTTGCGATTCCTTGAGCATAAGGCCATGAAATTGGATCGGATCCAGCAGTTAACTATATAGAATTTGATGGGGAGAGTCTGAGGGGAAGGAGACGAGAAATATTTAAAAAAATAGAAAATTACAGCTGGACCCAACTTCATGCGGCCGCTATGTGACCAAGCGATAGGCAAAGTAGGCCCTACATTACCAGACTCGAACGTAGTTTTAGAATTTTTCTATCACTTTTCTCTTTTTTTTAGTTTTATTTGTTTTTACTTTTTAGCTACCATAAACTTTCAAGTTTTTTTTTTACAGTAAACCATCTTTTATTTATTTGTTTTATGATTCTGTTTTCTCGTTGTCTTTTATTATATTTTATTTTATAAGATGTATGATTTTTTATCATTGAATATTGATATACCGGTCAATCAGTTTTAAAGTTATCTTCCTTCAAGCGAGGGACAACATAACTGGCCCCACGTGAAGATAGGGGCAAGCTCTTTTTTCTCTTTTTCTAAAAAAAATCTTTTAGCTATATATGAGTACATGTACTTGACATCTCATCTTTTAGCGTACACCTTTTATGAGTAATGGATTTTCGACCAAGGTTCTATAGACCCCTGGTCGTGGCCACTTTGTGCCCAGGCAAATATAAATAGAGGTGGGAGGGGGGTTTACAAGGTCGAGGTTGTGTCACGTCATCTTTAGTCTGTCACCGAGGAGTCTAGCTATCACAACCCACCCTCTACTAAGAAAAAAGAAAGAAATAATAAATAAAGAAACAAAAAAGTGTATTAACAAATTGATAAATTTACATGTAAAACTAATTTTTTTACCATAAATTCTCCATCTTCAATATGTGAAGTACCATCTTATGATCCCTATGCTTATTCTTAGGATCTATTTTATCTCTCAGTCATAATTTCATATTAGTAACTAAACCTTAAAACTATATTTACAATTACGGGCCTGTTTGTTTCCCCGCAAAACGCCGCAAAACCGCAAGTCGTAAAACTCTTTTCCATTTTCAGCTGTTTGTTTCGTTGCAAAACATTTCGCAAAATACAACTCTCATTTCCCACTTGCAGTTGCTACAGTTAAATTTGTGGTCATATAAATCTCACTTTTACACTCAAATTTTCCCACTTGCAACTGCTACAGTTAATTTTGTGGTCATGTAAATTCTACTTGTAATACATTAGTAGTGCCAAAGCAGTTACTTGATAATCAATATATAATTTAATATTATTAAATATTTAATATATTTAATATTTTTAATAGTGTTTAATTTCTTATCGAATTATTTTATACTGGTATTTTTTAGTTTTTTATTATTTTAAGATTGTTTAATATTTACTATTTTATTATTTTAATTTAATATTTAATTTAATATTGTTATTTAATACTTTATTATTTATTAATATTTACACCAATTTTCTTAATATTTTATTTAAATTTAATATTTTATTAATATAACAATAATGTGTTTTAATATTAAATTATTATATATTTAATTTATTTATTTCTTAATATAAATAATTACTTTATTAATATTATAATATACTTTAAAATTATATTAATATTTTATTATGTTAATATTGTAATAATTCATTATAATAATATCATAATAATATTTCATTATTAAATTTATAATTATATTTTACTTTGTTAATTTTATATTTTTATAATATTACGATATTATTATCATAAAATTTAATATTATAATAATCTTAAGTATTTTATAATATTATAATATTATAACTATATTTTATTAATTTTCTTAAGATTTTTTTAATATTTATGTTTTATTAGTATCCTTAAAATTTTATTCAGTTTATTTAGATTTTCTTAAAATTTTATAATTACTTATTTAGTTAATATTGTAGTAATATTTTACTAATTTTACTAATATTTTATTAATATTATTGTTATAAATAAAATATTAAGATTATTAATTTTTTATCTCAAATTTATTAATACAATTTAATTTGTAATAGTAGATTTAATTTAATAGTATATATAATATTTAAATTACTGCTACAGTTAATTTTGTGGTCAACTTTTCCACTTACACTTTTACATTACCAACCAAACACCGTAAAACACAATATACTTTATCATTTACACTTTCACTTTATCAACCAAACACCGTAAAACACAATATACTTTTCCATTTACACTCCACTTTATCAACCAAACACCGTAAAACACAATATATTTTCTCTGCTACAGTTCATTTTTTCCATTCTCATTTTACGACTTACGACTTGCGACGTTTTGCAACGAAACAAACAGGCCCTACGACATATAATTGATAAATATGCATAACCTCCTACGTGATGTATCGAACTCCTTGCACTCCCCTCTTAACCCATGCCATAATGGTTCCGTTTGTGTTGGCCGCTCTAACTCCGTTATTATCTCTAAGTCCTTTGCAAATGCCTAGAGAAAAGAACAAAATAAATAAATAATGAGCATTTGGATAAGTCAAAAATGAGGAGATTTGTAGTAAACTCCAATTACCTCAAAAAATAATCAAATCCATTTGCTTTATGGAAGGCATCTCATTGTAAGCATCCGACATGATCCCAATAAACCATGACACGGAGTGATCTGCTGGTGCAGTCAAAAGGAGCCCCTCTAACTCGTCTGTGCTCATAGTGCCAAAGCTGAAGAAAACAAAATCAAATACGAATACACTTCAACTTTGATCTATGTAATAATAAACAATAATTTTTGTGTATAAAATTATTTGAAGAAGAAATACGCCACCTAGCTAGTATCTACTTAAACTCATCCTCTGATGTCTGATTGATGTAAATAGAAAGTCGATAGTGAATGTTACTCAGTTGTACTCTGAGATGCGCCTAATATCCTGTAGAATTGCTAAATGTCTTACCACTACAGCTAATAATATATCATGAGCTAAAAGACAACTATCATGAGAAGCGTGCAAGTAATCTTAAAGTGATGATTTGTTTCGGACCTCTCTTGTATATCTCTTGCCAAGTCAGAAGTGATATCTTCCCATTTACTACTCATATTCATCTCATACAGGGTTTCAAATCTTCTATTCAACCTACTATCATGTGATCTCCATCATGTCTCAAACCCATCAAGTAATGAGCATCAAAGTCGGCCAATCTCATATCTCATTCTTGTATGCGAATAGTATTACTATGAACATTGAAATTCCTACTCAGATAAGGGACTAGGCGTCTGTCAATTTTAACGCTTGTGATATGCAAAATACCTTCAAATGTGATATGCAAAATGCCTTCAAATCATATCTCAACAACATCTTTCTTCTCCTCATTTAATGACTCAATGACTCGAGCAAACTGTATGGATGAACAACGGTAATCACATGCCATATTTGTTGGGAGTAAATAGATATAATGTTGAAAATTTAGTACATGTTATTTATTTAATTTTAATCAACTCAAAATATAAATTTCAAAGAATCAAAATTAAAAGAAGCACTATGCTCCCTAGCAATAAAGAACCGCCGAGAAGTTAGCACTCGATAGCATATGAACAATCGAGCCTCTTGCTTAAAATATTGTTAAAAAAATTTAGAAAAGAGCAAGTGCTCGAATGGGGGAGGGGGGGGGGGTGTTATTTCTTGTCATGAACCAACCCCTTATATAGGATTTTTGTCCCATGTGGAGAAAGTGGGTATTAATAGAATACGTTATAAACATTATTTCATTAATCTCAATTAATTTGATTTAACTCTCTCCCAAATCAATTCTATTATTAGTCTCATTTACTTTCACGAAGACATGTCATTAAAACAAAAGAATCAGTTTCTAACTAATGCTTTAAAAAGAAAAGAGTAAAAGTCCAGATTGGGTCGGGTTTGGGTTTAAATTAAACCCAATACCTATAAGGCTAGACCCTATTAAGAAATAAAAGAAATAAAATGGATTGAGCTAACAATACCCATAAAAACTCAAGTTTTCCCCTTATTTAAATCAAAAAATTCAACATATACTGCTAGAAAGAATTAAGTTTTATTGGTTTTAGTTTTAAAGCCTGCTTTAGCTGAGCTCATTCTATTAATTATTACTCTTTATAAGCCCATCCTTTTAATTGGTTTTAAAGCCTAAAAATATGACCGTTAAGTCATACTCGTCAGGCTAAACATATCGGATGTATCTCTTCTCAAGATATATTGTTGCTCGATTCTTTCTGTAGAGATGCGCTCGCATATTCTCTTGTAATAAAAAGAGAAACTCGGGTATTAAGGTAAAAACAACACAGAAACTCTCAGTCTCTTCTTCCTCTCGAGTTCTCTATCTCCCACTCTAAAGGTTTGCTTTGATTGATAGCAATTTCTTTCTCGCTACATTCATTATCTGAGCAATCAAAAGCCATTATTTCGATCATCCTTCCTTGACGATCATGCTCGATTAAGAATCCCGGTGTCTGGAGACATCGTATCAGACGAAACCTCTCTAGCTTGGATGCTTGCACAGAGGCGCAAACATGTCTTAAAAGGAGTGAGTACACACTTTACACCCAAACCGGATCTCTATATTCATCTCTTTAATTTTATAGATTTTTATTGATTCAATTTTGCGCAGAAAAATATTTTGTTTTCTTTGAGAATTTAAGAAAAGAAATTATTTGATTTTTAAATTTATTTTTTGATTTATTTCCATCAAATTTAGGAACCTTGATCCTTGATATTGCTCGCATGATATATCCCAAGATTAACAAACTAAATCGATATGCAATTTATATGGAACATTGCCAATTTATTGTTGCACGCAAAAATCTAAAACTTTCATTCTCCTTGAAATTTCAATTTTCAGATCCATTCAAATTATAGGAGTACGCATATATTTTCATTTATTCCATTATGGTATAATTCTATTTTTAGAATTTTTAGTATAATTTATTTGTAAGATCAACTTCGACGGAGTAGATCTTGCACTCAGATGTTGTAGTGTTGTATTCTAGTGGAAATGATTCGGCTTCGAATCCTTCTAGAATGACACACGTCTATCTCAATTTATTTGCAAGTATATAGCACCATTGTTGCTTCATTAGATTTTGTATAAACTAACTAGATTTCCTAATGGTTATTGTTATCTAGAACTTTTTATTATAGAACAACAAGTGATCTTTTAAATATACACACTAAAATTTATATTTTTCCTTTTTTCATTAGTAACTGCTTCTGTTGCGAATTGCATATTACATACTTGTGATCATATACATATATATATTGTTTAGATATATCAAGTGACAAAATGATTATGTTGCATGTTGTAGTTTAATCTTGTTCTTCATATCCATTTATTTTCTGAAAATTGGAAATAAGGATGACAAGAAATTTAATGGTCTTTATTTTAAGAAAAATTTCGCTACAATCACCAACTTTGCTTCGTAATTAGGAAAAAAAACTCTGTTTCATAATTTTATTCACTACAGTCCTATCCATGTCAGTATAAATTAATTCCTCCCAACTATCACTTCTTTGTATATTTTTATTTCTATTTTTACCCTTTCCCATTACTCCCAATGTTGCTTTCCCTCAACCCAGACCCCGATGGAGGAAAATTTACTCAACCCAGACCCCGATGGAGGAAAATTTGCGGTCGGCCTACACGGTCAGGTCGTCGTGGGGGTTGAAAGGGGGGAGGAGCCCCTCTCAGAGATCTCATGGGGCAGAGCTCCCGGATCAATTTTTTTGGAACCAACCTTCTGCAGATCTCGTTTGCTCGTGCTCGCGATGAGTTTTATTTGTGTTTGTGATCGATATGGTATTTAGATATGAAACAATTGAGGATCATTCGATGCTAGTGAACAAGAGTTTGCTGATGATGGCGATGCTAATATAAGGACTGCGACTCATGATCGCAATCCTATATGATGACTGGGACTATAGCCGCAATCCTTTGTTAGAAGACTGCGATAATAATCGCAGGCTTTTTATTAATAGAAAATTAAGGCATTTTTGTAAGGATTGCGATCATTTTAGCAGTCCCAATATTGACTGAGAATTTGTATTTTTGTGAGGACTGCGATCATAATCGCAGTTCTAATAAAGACTAAAAAATAAGACATTTTGTGAGGATTGTCATTATTATCACAGTCCTATAAAGACTTAGAAACATGTCTTTATAATAAAAACTGTGATCATGGTCGCAATCCTATAAAAACAAATAAGACATTTTTTGTGAGGACTGCGATCATGTTTGTGAAGACTGCGATCATGATCACAGTCCTATAAAAAACTCAAAAATATGACATTTTTGCAAGGACTGCGATCATGGTCGCAGTACTTAGAGATAGGAGATTTTTGTGAGGATTGCGATCATGATCACAGTCCTCAGAAATATGACATTTTTATGAGAACTGTGATCATGATCGCAGTCCTCAAAATTTTTGTTAAGGACTGCGATCATGGTCGATGTCCTTTATATGCCAGCATTTCGCATTTTTGAAACAGTCTTTTTTTTCAAAGCGATTACTATGGAGTATTTGTGTCTTTCATCGCTGAGGAGCGCTTCTGTGCTTGACACGTGGGCGCGCGTGATTGGTTAAAAAAGTAGGTGGTTGAAGCGAATAAAATTATGAAGCTGAGTTTTATTCCTAATTACAATTTGACATAGGAGTTGTAGCTCATTCCCCCTTATTTTAAATGATGGAAAAATCAGATGAGGTTTTGGTTAACCACATTAGGCCTTATATCAGTTATAGATGCTTCTAATCCACCTTTTGTGTCCACACCTGGTTCTTCTACTTGTATTCCAGATACTTATTCATCTACTATATTGGACTAAAACCTAAAAATCCTTAAAAAAATTGATTATCATTGTTATAACCGTATCCTAAGTTCTCTTTCTCAAAAATTTCAAGACATATTTTATGAATATAAGATCGCGAAGGAAGTTTGGAATGCCCTTGAGAAAGAATATGGTCAAGATGATGCTGGTGTTACTAGATTCAATTCTTCAGCCTTTAGTAGTTTCTAAATGATGGATGAATCCGTGAATGACCAGGATCATAAATTTCAAGAAAATATTTTATAATGACCATCTGAACATGTCTTCTAGATTGTTGGATATTTCAGAAATCTATTTCTTAAAATTAAATATGCAATTAAAACTAGCATTGAAAAACTCCTAGACATGAAATATTTATGACAAAATATTTTCAAAAAATAATAAATCAAGAAAGAAAAAGCTGGCCTGGGGTAAGCAGTCGTGAAATACTGCCTAAGAAGACAATAGGCTCGTCTTCTTGTTTGGACGTTGAATCAGCCCCATCCCCTAGCGGTAAAAGCCTCCCCTGGTAAATCACCAGTACTTGCCCTTGGATGGGAGAGCAAGCCTCTGCTCAGATGAAGAGGTTGTTGCCCAAAGAATATAAGAAACTTTCATCCAGTCTATTAATGCTCTCAGAGTTGAGGAGCAACATAGATGAAGGCTAAGGTAAACCTATTAGAAAGACAAGTCAAAATCCTAGTATAAGCCGTATCACCTCAGACTTATGGGCAAGAAGTTTAAAATGAACCATCATCCTAATAGGTCTTATAACCAAAATCAAAATCAAAATCAAGTCCAATATAAGAAAAATTAGGCCAATAATAATACTCATGAAAAGTTTTGTTACGTGTGTGGAAGAACAAATATTTTGCTTTCTAAGTGTTACAATAGAAAGACTAAGCCTATCAAGATCCCTTCAAGGAACAATAAAGGCCATCTAATTTTCAAGAGAATATGATTGAGAGTAGATCTTATGAGTCTATTAACTCAGTAAATTCTTTGTCTTTAGTTAACCTTACTTTACACTATAATGACCACAGGTAGTTAGATATTTGGAGCTAACATCCATGTATATTTTGAACGCTCCTGGTCTTTTAATTACTAGGAATCGAGTAGAGGAGGTGTAGCCCTTGGGATGATTCGGTGGCACAAATATTAGGAAGAGGAAAAGTTATACGAAAGATGACTTCTAGGAGAATTTTGATACTTCAGGATTGTTTACATGTGTCGACTGTGAGAAGGAATTTGATTAACGGTTCTTTATTGGTGAAAATAGGATATAAGATTATATTGGAGGTTAATAAGTTTGTTATCAATAAAGACAATATATTTGTTAGTGAAGGATATGTATTTAATGGATTATTTAAATTAAAGTTGTATCAATGTGAATGAATTCTTCTTCAGTTGTCCTTAATATTGAATCCTGTGATAAACGGCGTGGAAGATTAGGACAAGTTAATGTTGGTTCCATAAAGAGACTTGTGAATAAAAATTTAATTCCTGAATGATTTGCATCAAACATCAAGTGTGAAATTTGTGTTCGGGCCAAACATCCTAAGAAACCTTTAAGTCAGTAGTTAGTATCTCTAGACCTTTAAAACTTATTCACAGTAATGTATGTGATTCTAAAGAGTTCTTATCAGATGAGGTAGAATATATTTTGGCATTTTTGTAGATGATTATTTTAGATATTGTTTTGTCTATCTTCTTAAGACTAAATCTGAAGTATTAGATAGATTTAAGATTTAAAGGCCGAGGCTGAGAATCAAATAGAAAAGAAAATTAAAGTCCAAAGATCTGATCATGGGGGAGAATATACCTCTAATAACTTCACTATATTTTGTCGTGATTATGGAATAATACATGAGTAACTTCCCCTTATTCTGGCTGAAGCTCTTCTATCTTCATATTATAAATTTTGAATATGATACCTAATATGAAGAATTTTAAGACCCTTTGTGAACTTTGGCATAAGAGAAATCACGATTGAATCATTTTAAACTTTTGTGTTGTTTGACTAAAGTTGGTATTCCTAAACTGAGAAGAAAAAAAATAGGACCAAAACTAGATGCAGTGTTTACTGGTTATGCTACTAATAGTAATGCCAATAGATTTTTAGTCATTAATTCTAAGATTAGTTATATTTCCAATAAAACCATTACATAATCTAGAGATGCAGTATTCTATGAGGATGTATTTCCTTGTAAGTTTAGAGTTCCTACTCATGTAGTAGATCAACCTAGCGATTCTATTTAGCCTTCTTCTATTCCACCGTACCTGTGTTAGAGTTAGAAGAAGTAAAAGAGGAAGAATAGAGGAGAATTTTGGAGAAGATTTCTTTACATATCTAATAGACGGAGATCCAACTAATTTTGATGATGGTATGAATTCAATTAACGCTTCTTTCTGGAAAGAAACAATTAATAGTGAAATAATATCTATTTTGAAGAATGAAACTTGAAAATTAACTGACTTTACCTCCAAATTGTAAACCAGTAGGAGAAATGGATATTTAAGTAGAAACGGAGACCAGATGACAGTATTGAGAAATACAAAGGTAGATTAGTAACCAAGATATATGCACAAAAGAAATGAGTTGATTATTTTGATACATATTCTCCAGTAGCTAGAGTTACTACTATTAAAACCCTTTTAGCGGTAGTATCTATTTATAAAATGATTATTCATTAGATGGATATTAAAGCTACTTTCCTAAATGGAGATCTCGAGGAAGAGATTTATATAGATCAACATGAAAGATTTGTGGTCAAAAGGCAAGAGAATAAATTATGCAAATTTGTGTATGATTTAAAGTAAGCTCCTAAACAATGACATTGTAAATTTTGATAAGATGATTTTAGAATATGATTTTATTATAAATGATTATGATTAATGTTTATATTTCAAGATAATGAAGAAAGATTATGTGATATTATGCTTATATGTAGATAATATCTTCATATTTGGGACATTTCTTGGTGTTATTAAAGATGTAGAAGCCTACCTATCAATATTTTTTAAAATGAAAGATTTGAAAAAAGCAAACATGATTTTGGGTATGAAAGTTTCTAAAATTCCAAATGATATTCTGTCTCTTTCTCATGCTATTAATAAAATGATTAAGAAGTTCAATTTTGATGATTGTAACCATGTTGGTACTTCTTATGAATATAACATGATTTTATAGAGAAGTAAAGGTTTTCATGTATCTGAACATAGATATGCTCAAATGGTAGGGTCTTTGCTTTATGTATCCAAAAAGACTACATCTGATATTTCTTTTGCTATTGATAGACTTAGTAGATTTTAAGGGTACTATATATTATTCTCTTTTTTATACAGGTTTTCCTATTGTTATTGAAGCTTATTGTTATTGAGGGTTATAATGACGTCAATTAGATAACAGATTCTAGTGATGTTAAGTTCACATCAGATTTTTATTTATCGTTAGAGGCACTGCCATAAATTGGGATCTAGTAAATAATCAAAACTCACTGCATTAGAGATTACATGCTTAGAAGTTGAATGGCTACTAAATCTTATTTCTGATTTGCCTGTTATTTCTATGTTCCTACAATTTCTGTTCTTTGTGATTTTAAAGCTATAATTGAGTTATCAAAACAAGATATTATCAATATAAAAATGAATAAGCATATACAACTGAGATTTAAATCCGTGAAAGCTTTAAAAGACAAATAAGTATCTCTTAACTATGTAAAGTCAGCGGAGAATCTTGCAAACCACTTAACAAATGGTCTAAATAGGACAAAAGTCCTAGGCATATAGAGGAGTGGGTTTATTTAGTCCATATTAAAGATACTGTAATGGTAACCTATCTGAGTATTGAATTTGTCCCACGAAAAAAGTTCATTGCGGTAGAAATAAGTTAGACAAGTTGTCTATAGTTGGAGGCAGTAAAATTATATGAAGATTATTACCTCTCTTATATGCCAAGTTGATTGTACTCAGGCAGTACGAAGTGCGAACTCTTGTAATGTGACAGTCAGTACTTAAGTGTGACTTGGTAAGGATGAGTTGTTATAAACTATTAATAAGTCTGATGCCTAAATGATGGGCAGGATATATTTTCAGTCACTATAACTTTTGTAGGATTGCCTTATGTGGAAGGAGCCTTAAAGGCCGCGGCATGAGATATGTGTGAATCTCTTTCAATTTCCATGAAACTAGTATTGGATGCATGGCCAACCAAATGCACCAATTAGCTAATCCAATAAACGGTGATATACACACAACGCTCCGCTTCCCAAAATACGTGAAAATGACACATGACAAGAATTAGCGATGCATATACGCGAGAAAAATGCCCCACATATATGCGCTAAGCCTTATCTAACATGAAATCACTATAGTAAATTAAAATCCATTATAATATAACATATTAATTTTTACACAAGAATAATATTATTACATGAATAATCAATCATAATAGATATCTAGTGAATCTATAGCGAATCTCTCCAAACAGGATGATCAAGCTAAGAGAGACACGTGATGAACAAAATAAAATATCTTATAACTGAATATGAAAATTCAGGATCATTAGAAATTGACCTAATTAGTGGTAAAATAAAGGAAAGATGCACACATGTAAATGGTATGTAATGAATAATAATCAGTATAATAAAGGAGAATGTTACAATAACAATCAGTGTAGTAACAATCAGGCAGTAACGATTCATATAATAAAAGATAACTCATCACTGCAAAAGAAACAACTGATACTTAAAAATGTGTAACCTAGCATTGTTGATTTTTATTAACCTAACTAATGTTGTACTTAATTGTGTCCCATATCACAACTGTTTTCCCACATATCAAATAACGTTAGCATTATTGTGACTGCCAGGTAATAAAATGCATGTGTTTTAATAGGGTCTCGTGCATGCCCGAGACCACGGTCTAACATTGTTGGCACTGAATCAGGACAAACCGCAAGGCCCTAATAACTGACAAATGAGATTACTGCCCACTAAGAAATAACTGGTATGAAGCTGCAACCCAGGCAAAGTCCAATAACTGAATAACCGACAACTGATAACTAGGTAGCCAATACTACCTTGATTCCCCATAGTGAAATCCAACTTTGCCAAACCTTCATAATTTCTTCCAAAATACACGACATGTATTATCGGACTGTTACCTTTTTTTTCTGAGTTGTGATGTCTTTTATTAACATGCCAATAATATAAATTATTATTAAAATATAATAGTGAATATATATCTCTAACTGATGTTGATGTCACTAATAATTGATGATCAGTAAATAACTGTTATAGAATGTTGGAAGAGTCACTAATAACAATGATGTCACTATCACAATATCTCTATATTTATAATTGACTGAAATAATTAGGAACAAATGATGAAGTGAAGTCTACCGAATATTCTCATGATCAAAATAACTATATATGTCAATATTTGCATTTAAGTTAAAGTCCAGACATTTAGAATTACACACAAAGTATTAACCAGCAACAAACTAACAAATTCACTCACCAAAGAAGAAAGACAAAAAGTATTCTTACATAAATTGAAATAATTTCTCACAGAAAAACTTAATAATTATATCTTTATAAAAATAGAAACAATATAAATATATAATAATGTTTTGAAAGATTAAAATACTCACTAATATCTCTATTTATGTATTTTCAATTTTTATATAATTTATTTGAACAAATTTAACAATCACATTAACTAAATAAATATAATATAGTCATTATTTATTTAAATAGAGTTAAGAACACTCAAAAAAATTTATCAAAGACAACTTACAATTCTCTAATTAGTAGGAAATAAAATAAATGAATAATTTACCAAATAAAAGAACAATTTACCAAATAAATAGATTATCAATAATAAAACATAATTTTTTTAAAAAAAATCAAACGCTCACAACAAAATTAAATAAAAAATGCATAAAGAAAATAAACACTCACATTGTCTTAAATCAAAAACAATTTATGATCTTATAAATAATAGAAAATTAATAAATAATTTAATAATTAACATTAAACGAATAATTTACCAAATAAATAGTTTATCAATAATTAAAACATAATTTATTTAAGGAAAAAAACACACTCATAGAGTTTCACACAAAAACAGGTTATAAAAACTATAAATTTTAGAAGATTAAATAATCAATTTAGTAATTAACAATAAACAAATTATTTGCTAAATAAACAGACTATCAACAATAAAACATAATTTATTTTAAAATGAAATCAATCACAGAATTATCGCGGGTCCGTGTCGGCACTAGTATACTGGTCGGATCTGACTACAACGGGTTGGGTTTAAAGAAGAACGGATCGAGCAATGCACTGAACTATGAGTCAGTTCAACTTGAAGCAGATCGGCCGAGCTGCAATTGGAGTGGGCTGGTGAATGAGAACCAGTCGGGTTCAATCTATTTCTACAGGTCTGAGCTAAAGTCAAAGAGGGTTGGGTTTGTTATCGATCGAGTTACTAATATGGTGTGGGTTGATGGTGCTCGGGTTATGGATGCAGAAAGAGAACTAGAGAGAGATTTCTTAGGTGGTGAAAAGGAGAAGAAGGTGAGGGGGATGATGGCAAGCGGTAACGACACGACGGCGTCCAGATGGCGACCGAGGAGGAGAGAGGAAGAAGAAGAGGACAAGGGTGGCAGTTGGGCACTCGCGCGTCGGGCTTGCGTGGGTCTGCATGAGGGGAGATGGTGGCAGGTAGGGATGAGAGCTGCACAAGGGCTTCTCTGAGTGGAGGAGGAGGACATGGTAAGGTGGTCGGGTCTTCTTCACATCTGTAGGCGCGATAAAAGGCCGGCGGTTTGTACAGAGGCGGTTGTAGGGCGAGAGGGAGATGGTGGATGGCGAGGGTAGACGTGGCTCTGGTGGAAGTTGAAGGAGAGGAGATGGGTTACATTGCTGGAGGTAGAAGGTAATGATTGTATTGGGGATTGGCGGCAACAAGAGGACGACTGCAGGCGTGGCTCGACGGTGATGGCTGCACGCGGCGACGGAGATCTGAGAAGGAGTAGCAAAAAAAGAAAAAGACGAGGAGGGTTGGTGCGGTGGTGGTCGGGTATGACTGAGGGTGGTCAAGTGGTATTGTAGAAGGAATAGGAGAGGAAAGAGAGTGAGAGAGATATGGTTAGGGTTAGGGTTAGCGGAGAGAGGAGAGATGAAAGAGAGAAGATGAATTTAAAATGGGAGTTGGGTTTTGGGCTGAGCTTTAGCAAAGAAAATGAGGGAAAAATGAGGGCTTGGGCTTTGATCTTAGGATGGGCTTCTAAGAAAGTGGAAGGAAAAGAAAGAAAGAAGTGGGCTTTTCTCAATACACCTATAATAATAATTAAAAATAATAATAAATAATAAGAAATAGTGATAATAAAATAAAATTAAAATAAAAGTAATAACAATGTTAATTATTAATAATGTTTGTAATTAATCCATAATAACAATAATAATTTACAATGCTAATACCATCAATTAAATAATTATTTGTAATAATAATTTAATGATAATAAGAATGACTATTAACAATTAGTAACAATACGTTCTATGAAATAATGATTTAATCTCCTAATACAAATTAATAAATAGATATTAAAAATAAGAATAACAATTTATAAATAATAATAGAAATAGTAGTTATTACTTATAATGATTATAAGTTATATTTGTAAAAATAATAAAATGATAAGTAAGTCAAATAAATGCTCAATATATAATCAAGTATTATTAACTGGGATATTACACTATGTGTGTTTTGTTAAAATCTGCTAAAGAGGCATGGTTCAGGGATAATTAACCACCATGGTCTCTCAGATAGAGACGAATGTCACTAAGTGAGGTTCAAGGCCGATAACCACCTACACCTATTACACAGTATAAGATTGCATAAAAACTTAAGTTATATGTGCATATGTTTTGTGGTGTTTTGAATTTTATAAGGGAAAAACCTTAATTTTGGGGGATTGATGGGAGTAAATAGATATACTCCTAGAAATATTAAGTTTTATTGCTTTTAGTTTTAAAGCCCGTTTTAGCTTTGGCTCGTTCTATTAATAATTACTATTTTATGAGCCCGTCCTTTTAGTTGATTTTAAAGCCCAAGCGTATGGCCGTTAAATCATACCCGTTAGGCTAAACATATCGAACATATCTCTTCTCAAGAGATACGATCACTCGATTCTTTCTGAAGAGATGTACTCACATCTTCTCTTCTTATAAAAAGAGAAACTCGGGTATTGAGTAAAAACAACATAGAAAATCTCAGTCTCTTCTTCTTCCTCTCGATTTCTCTATTCTCCTTCTCTAAAGATTTGCTTTGATCGATCATCATTTCTCGCTCGCTGCATTCATCATCTAAGAAATTCAAAAGCCATTGTTTAGATCATCCTTCCGTATCGTTCGTGTTCAATTAGAAATCTTAGTGTTTGGGAGTATTGCCGAATGTAACCTCTCTTGCTTGATGTCACACTCCGCTTCTCAAAATATACTATAGCGAGGACGCGATGCGAGTCGGTGACACACATACGCGTGAAGAATACCACATATATATATACGATAAGCCTCATTATAAGAAATAAACAAAATATACACTTAAATTTTAGCTTAAATAAGTATAAGAATACCGGCAAAAGGGTCAATGACCATAATAGATATGAAAACATGAATGATAAGAAAATAAAGATAAGATAACAAAGATACACACTGATGATAAAAAAATAAGTATACCTACTAACGTCCTGTGAAGCATCATATACTATGGAATCTTTAAGCTTCAACCTGAGTAAGCAACCTAGAGTTGTCACAAAGCGATCTAATGAGTGGTAAAATAAAAGAAACAGTAATAGAATATTATAATTATATTACAATCATGATAATATATAATACATAACTTGATCTAAGTAATATGATAGAATTAGACTAACAGTCGGTATACATATAATAATTATTATTATTTCAGTTCTATAAATTAATCTCAATTAACATGTTAGGACAGTGTTACAAATACAATTACCTACAATATATGATTAAATAATAGTGAAGTCAATTTGTGAGAATAACATGTGTTTTCATATTTAATGTTTAAACTAATGAAACAAAAACATGAATGATATCAGTGATTAACTTGTACACTTACTCAGGAAATTAACAAAATTAAAAATGATATAGTGTTCGTGAGTGTATAAGAGCAGTGTGTATACAGAGAATACATGAAGTGTAGAATATACATGCATAATAACATGCTAGTAATAAGAAATCAGGAAGTTTAATACAGTATACACATACAAGATACCATGCTAGTGACGAGCAATATAATAATACTATATAATAATAACAATTAGTATCAGCTGATATTCTAATCAATCACTTTTAGTGTCTCATACCAATGACAGTCCATACTAGATCCCGTACCCCAGCAGAACCCCATCCGAATATAGCATATGGGTACCATTATTTGAGCGAGAAAGTGATTAAATAACAAGTGTTACTGTTGTTATCATTGTTTTATATTGTTTAATTGTGTTAATTGAAACTCAAAGATCGAGGAGTTCTAGTCAAGTGGGAGTACCCCATACATACTCAGGATCACGATCTTAAACAGGATCTTGTCTGCTTAGACCAAAGCTATCCATTAGAAGGGGAGCAGAAAATAGGAAGCTCAATAAGCTGTAACAGTCAGTAGCTAGCACTATCGCGTCCCCTGCAATGGGACTAATATGGATCCAAGAACATCCACTCGACAAAATCAAGCGAACCATCCAGTTTTCCCAATCCATGTTATATTTATTATATTTAATTATACAGTAGCAATAATGCTAATAGCGTGTAACAGGATAACATGAGGCATGAGATCCATTAGAAGTGAGATTCTAGATGTGGCCCTCACAGATTAAAGAGATTGCTCACACCATGTTTGTAGCGTGACACTTTGTTCCGTAAGGCACTTAGTTTCACACATTTTAGATCAATTGTTGGTATGTCTAGGAAACATGATTTTCATGTCAATATCAGTGATGCAGGAAAATTTGTCATATATTCGGGTGTATCCATGTAACAGTGGTACAAGTACTAAAATAACAGTATCTAAAATCATAAAAATACATAAAAATGTGCATAAAACAGTGATACATGAATATGAAATAACAACATTTAGTATAATAGTGTTTGTTGTCATTAGTGAGGTAATGATAACAATATCAGAGTAACATCATTAAGATAAGTATGAATCAATATATCAATATATATCCGAATTATTTTAGCAACATTAACATGATTGATATCACAATACAATTTTGGTACAAGTATCTATTTTCAAATCATAACCATTTTAATAATTATCAATTTATTATTTTAGAATTTTTATCAACAGTCCAATAATTACTCATTATATAGATAATTTATCTATATTTTATATTAATCAAGGATCATAATAATATATTATTATTTTGAATATGTTTAAAAAGCACTCACACGTATTCTAATTGCAGTGATTTACCATTTACATGATTTATTGGATGATAATTATATTGAATTATATAAATCAATTAATTAATTTTATTCAACATGTTGGAATATAATTTATAAAAGAAAACACTCACAATAATTATCACAGAAATATAGCTCGCTTTTCTACAATCGCAACGGTTTGAGAATCGTCAAAACCATATTCCAGATGGTCAAGATATCGCCCGAAAACAAAAAATTAATAAAAATGTTTGTAATTAATAGGGTCTAAAATATAAATATTCCAAACATCAGGGGGTTTTATAAAATTTTACCTTTCATAATGGATCTGGTTTGAGTTGCTATTGGGATTGGGTTCAAATCCAATAATCCAGACCTAATAGACTTAAGTTAATATGGGTTATTGGGTTAATAGGGAACGAGTTGAGTTTGGTTGGAATCCAATAAAGAGAGATAATGAGAAAGAGGAACAAGAAAGGCGACGACCAGGGTGTGGCTGCGCGGCGGGGTGGCATAGCCGCTCAGCGGCAGTTGGCTGGCCAACGATGTTCTGCCCAGCCGAAGGTGATGGGAGAGAGAGAAAGAGAGAGTGCAAAAGAGAGAGAGAGGAGGAAGAAGTAGTAGAAGAAGAAGGTGATGGTTGCGATGGTGGTTGCATGGTAGCGACACCAGGCCGGTAGCTGGGTTGGGCGGCTGCAGAGAGGAAGAGGAGAAGAAGAAAGAGAGGGAAGAAGGAAAGAAAGAAAAATAGAGAGGGTGAGGTGGAGAGAGAGGGAAAGAAAGAGAGAAGGGAAGTGGACTGGCGGCACGACAACGACGAGCCTGGCCAACGGTCATTGGCGGTAAGAAGATAGAGTAGAGAGTAGTTAGGGAGAGAGCATAAGAGAGAAATCGAGAGTCATAGAGATAATGAGAGATTCAGAGAGAGTTAGGGAGAGAGTGAGGGGAGATAAAGAGAGAGAGAGAGTTTTATAGGGGGAGAGAGAGAGAAAGGGTGGTGGAGAAAGGAGCAGAAAAATGGAGAAACAAAATAAAGAAGAAAAAGGAAGAGAAAAAGAAAAAGAATTTTATATTATTATTTAATTGGGATTAATTTTAATTAATTTTAAAAATTCTTCAAAAATTCTCAAAAGTAGAAAATATTGTCTTGAACAACACTGTACAATCAAATTTATGAAGTTTTTCTTCTTTGTTAATTAAAAATCTTAGAGTCGACCAGCGGTACAGGTCGACATCGAATTCAGGAGATTTTTTAAAATAATGTAGAAAATTTCAAAAATTTAGAAAAATTCAAAAACATTGAGAACTATTATTTGAAGCTGAAATGAGCTTAGTCTGGCTACCAGGAAGGCAAATCAAGTATTTTTACCGTATCAATTACTAATTCTGAGATACGTACATTTAGATCTGAAGGTTACACTTGTATGCCTACACAGAGGCACGAACATGTTCTTAATGGGAGTGACTACACACCTTGCACCTAGGACGGATCTCTAACTTCATCTCTTTAATTTTATTGATTTTGATTGATTCAATTTTGCATAGAAAAATATTTTCATTTTCTTTGAAAATTTAAAAATAAATTATTTGATTTTTTATATTTAATTTCTGATTATTTCCATCAATTTTTACCTTGTGCCAACAATATGCATTCTTTTATTAATAATTGCAAATGAAACAACACAATTTGCATGTATTAGTTTTAGAATATACATTGATTAAATTGCACAAAAAACATACATTTAAATATTTGACCTCTCATATTATTATTTAAATATTTGAACTTTTATATTTGCATCTAACATTTGAACTTTCATATTCATAGGCTGGTGACGATTTAAAGTGATAAGAAGAAAGTAATGACTAACTAATTTACATAATAATATTAGTCGTCAACAACTATTTTGTTAGTAACATGGATAACTCTTTGCTGTGGGGATCCAAATTGACAATAATGTGAATGGTTTACTTAATAATAATAATATCTCAACAAACTCAGGTGCACTTTATATAAGAACAATGACAGTTTCAATTAAAAAATAAATAATGACAAAATTATTGACATTTATTTATATGAGAGAAAATAATTTAGACGGGTAAAATCAAACAACAACATATTCATTTAGAAAAGTAGATTTTTTATCATAGTATCTAAAAATTTAGGGGAAAAAAGATTTTCACGCTATATACTAACCTTTTCTCTTGTTGTTGTAGTAATTGAATTAGAAAGAAATTAGCACTTAAAATTTTGATGCTTTTCACTTGAAATTGAGGATTTTGAATACTGTAGTTAATAGAGAAGAATGAGGATGAGAGTAAAGGAAGAGGAATGAAAAAGAAGAGGAGTAGCTTGATTTTCAAAAAAGAAAAGAAAAAAAAAATAGTACAACTTATAGATAGAGGCAATAGGTAAAAGACTCTAATGGTAGTTATCCTAGCTAGAGGAGAGTAAGTATCAAAGAAATCAAATCTACTCCTCTCTGCTTAAACCCTTTGGCAAAAAGGCTAACTTTAATTTTTTTTTCCTTTTATTGACCCATTAAGCCTCAGTATTTTTTTTCCCTAAAAATCTATTTGCATCTAATGGGTTTGCAGCCTGAGGGTAGATCCACTAATACCTAAATCTTGTTTGTTACAAAAGAGTCCATTTACTATTTATAACCTCTTTTCAAAGAAAAGAGTCATTAGAAGGCATGACAGCTCCAAAGGGGGTGGGGTCTTTCTACTAAGTAATGAAACTTTCACTGAGGTTAGGTTCTCTTCTAGGTCTCTTACTCCTTTTAAGTCCAACAGTTTGTTACCCTCTTTAGGAGGACTTTGCTCTATGTATGGTCTAGGTTCAAATGATAAAGGGAGTTTGTCCTTCATAAAAAAGTTTTGTGCGCAGAACAATAACCACTTAGAGGAACCCTTAAGCCACAGATGCAATATAGAAGTCTACCAACAGCAAGAACAATTGAACAATGGGAGAAAATCAAAAACACAAGATTTAACAAGGTTCGGCCAATTTCGCCTACGTCCTCGGGGCAAGGAAGAGAGATTTCTTTATTGATTTGATAATCAATACAAATTGCAAGCATTACATATTAAGAGGACTCTGCCTCTCTAATATACCCAAGGAAACCCTAGGAGAATCAGATTCCTTATTGGACTGGTTGCTAATTCAGAAAACTTCCAAAATTCAATCCAGATCAGCCCAGATTCGCCTGTCGGTCGACCGACCCAAGCCCCGGTCCACCGTGCCGGTCAATCGTGCCTAACCGAGAGTTAGGCAATGTCAGTCGGTCGACCGGGCGGTCGACCGTTCTCCTTCTGCGGTCAACCGGGCGGTCGACCGCAACAGCCTATGCACGTTGGTGCACACCGGTCGACCGGTCCGGTCGACCGGTCCTGCTGCTGCTGATTCTGATTCTGCTGCTGATCCTTGTCGTCGTCGACTTTCTCGACTTCCTCTCTCTTCCTACAAAAAGACATCCTCAAAGAATGTTGCATCCTTGGACTCAATGATGGTATTAGCGTCAATCCCACTCACTTTAGATTCAATGACAAGAAACTTGTAGGCTACATTGTTTTGTGCATAGCCAATGAATATACAATCAATGACTTTTGTCCCTAACTTTCTCTTTTTAGTTGGAGGTACTACTACTTTAACAAAACACCCTCACACTTTAAAGTATCTAAGGTTGAATCTCCTATCTTTCCATAACGCAATATGGGTTTTCTCACAGTTATTACAAATTATCCTATTTAAGATGTGATATGAGGAGAGTAAAGCCTCTCCCACACGTTGTTGATTAAATTAGAACTACATAGCATAGAATTAATCATGTCCACAAGAGTTCTATTTTTCCTTTCTTCTAACCAATTTTGTTGAGGAGGGTCATGCCCCGCAAACAAAAATACACTAAGGCGGGAACGCCATGTGAGTCGCTGATATATTTTTTTCAAAATATGTCAAGGCTTGGTACAAGAGATTAAACATAATATAATATAAATTTTCAGCTTTATTACACAAGTACAAAAGTGTCACAAAAGACTTAATTTGTTACATTAAAGGAAAACAAAACAAAAAAAACAAGAGATCCTCACGAGCTGGAAATGAAAACTAGTCCACTATTGGAGCTCGACAACATGTCCAAAGTATTCCTAATCTTGCAGAGTCTCTGAACTTGGATCTGAGTAAGCAAACTCAGAGTCGTCAATAAACAACCTAGTGAATGATAAAATGAAGGAAATCAGTAGTATGATACAATAACAATCGGTATATTAAAATTATATTATAAGTATAATAACAATTAGCATAAAACTGAGTTATAATGAAAAGTCAATCTATAAGATCTCGTAAAGAGCATAAGAAGCAGTAACTTCATGAATAATTCCATTATTTTCGTAATAAGAAGAAAATTCATTTGAGGTGTTTTCACCACCTCGATCAGATTTAAAGACCTTGATTTTTAGATTGAGCTGATTTTCAACTTCATTTTTGAAAGCAACAAATCTCTTAAAAGCTTTATCCTTAAATCTAATCATACATACATGGAATTATTTAGATAAGTCATCAATAAACATAATAAAATACCTCTTTTCACCATGAGTCATGATATTGTTTAGTTTGCACATATCGGTGTGGATATTTCTGAAATCAAAATTCGACCGGAATTAGTGTCGACCAGTATTACCAATTGATTTCAGGATTTTAAATTTGAAAAAAGGATTGAATTTCCTAAATCTAATTTCACCATGTTTCTTAGTATTATATTTTCTATTTTTGAGAATTTTTTGGGATCTTTCAAAAGTTGTCAAATTTTGGCCGAATAAAACAATATTTGAGTTTTCCCGGATCTGAGAGTTTTGACCAGATATTTTCCTTCTTTCTTTTCTTTTCTTTTCCTTTCCTTTTCCTTTCCTTTTTCTTTCCTTTTCTTTCTCTTTTTCTTTTTCTTTTCTTTTTTCTTTTTTCCTTTTTTCTCCTCCACATATTTCCCCAAAATATCTTCTCCCCCACTTACTCTCTCTCCTCCTCTTCACGCCACCCTCCTATTGGGCGCGAGGCTTGCCCAAACGCGGGGCTCAGCCTTGGCTGACGCGGGGTTCATCCCCCATCTTCCCCTTAAAATCCCTTAATCTCTCTCTTTCTCTAAATCGATATCTCTCTCAATCTCTCTTTAATCTCTCACCCTCTCACATTCTATCTCTCTTCTCCCTCAACCAGCGATCGATCAGGCTGGCTCCCCCCTCCGTAACCCATTCTGATAACCTAGGCTGGTGGCGGGCCCCACTCTGGCGACCACTCTCTCCCCTAACTCTCCTCCTCTCTCAAACTCTAACACCACCATTTTTATCTTCTTCTTCTTCAAATCACCACCACCCATCACTTATCCTCCATCAAATCCACCACCATCTTTCTAATCCCACCACCAATCACCACCACAACCTACTCCCATTAATTCTTTCTTCCTCCCACAGTTTCAATTCTACCATCTCCGTCCTCCTCCTTTAAAATGACCACCACCATTATCTTCAATCTCCCCAAACTTCCCCACCACAACTGCCTATTCCTCCTCCTACTCCACCACCACAAATCCCACTATTCCTTCTCCTCCCCTCCTTTCTAATTTCACCAACCTCTTCACTATTCCACCACCAAATCAACAACCATCATCATCACCTCCACCACCCACCACCATTTCCATCACCTTTTCCTCCTCCCCTCTTCTCCCAGGGACTGGGCTGGCCATCGGCTGGCTGGCGGGGGCTGGCGCGCTACCAGGTGGCCGACGGCCACCTGGCCACTGGCCTGTTAGCCTCCTTCTATCTCTCCTTTTACTATCTCTCTCTTTTTTATTACTCTCTCTTTTGATTCTCGCTCCTTTCTCTCTCTTAATTTCTTTTCCGATTTGATTTCTCTCTCCTCTCTATAACAATATATTTTATATGCTTGAAAACACACGTGTGTTGATATTGGAGTTTCTGAGATTTTATGGTGTATTCCAGAGTTTTGAGATTTAGGCGAGTGTTCTCGCTTTATCGGATACCATGCTTCGACGGGCATTTTGTATTTAATATTGTATTTCTGTGTACCGCTGTATTTGTATTGGCGTGGGTGTACGCATGTATTCCGTGGAAATATGTATTTATACCGTGTGATGTATTTATATCGATGTAGTGATGCTTGTAATAGTATAGGATTTCTTATGTATGAAAATCACCTAGAGGGGGGTGAATAGGTGATAATGGCTAATCTAGAAACTAAATGCGTGAAGCTAAAAACTAATTTGTACAAACTTAATACAACCAACAAGTGTAGCCGAATTCCCCGTGAAAGGCTCTGGACTAACTCCTCTTGATTCCCCAAGATAAGGGTTGAGGTGCTATATGAAGCTCTTGTGGTTAAGTATAAGTGAGGCACACACAAGCAAGCCAAGCATATAAAGATGAACAATATGAGATAATGCAAGGCACAAATGCAAGCAATAAGATATGAATGAATGAATAATGCTTTGCACAAATAAAAGAGAGAGATAGTTGAGAGTCAATGGATCAAACGCAAACACAAAGATATGTTTCGAGGTTCGAGCCCCTAGCTCTACGTCCCCGCCTTCACCGAGAAGGATTTCTAATCCACTATACTCCCACCGATGGAACCTCCACCGAGGAGGATTTGTACAATAAGGGAGTACCGAACTCCTCTCTCAAACACCACGTCACAACCGAGGGGTAGGCCCGTAGTCAAACAACAACAAACACCTCTACCGAAGAGGGTTACAACCACCAAGCTCCACCTCACACAAGAGAGAGCAAACCACAATCTCAATCTCTACCAAAGAGGGAGCAAATCAATCACCCGATCAACCTCTACCAAAGAGGGATACAACAAAAGCAAGGGTGTTTACAACTTGGAGGCTACAACAACCTCAAACAATCTCTCTTTTTCACAAAACAAGATCCTAATAGAATAGGATAGAATGATAGGCTCAAGTGTGAAAAACAAGTGTTTTGATCAAAGAAAAACTCTTGGGAAAAATACCAAATGAATATAGAAATTTAGATCAAGAAACAAATTCCCAAAAACCTATTTTCTTTGAAATAACAAAACACTTAAAAACAAATAAGATGAATCTTTTGAGCTCTAAAACACTTTGAAAACTTGTTTTTAAAACCAGAGAATAGGGAAATTTTTGCTCTTGAAAATCTTATTAAAATCCCCAAAGAGATGGGGTATTTATAGGCTCCCCAAGAAACTAGCCGTTAGGCTGATCTGTCAGCCTGACAGGCTTGCGGTCGACCGGCCGGTCGACCGCCAACGGTCATAAATATGACCGTTGGGCAACCCGGTCGACCGCCCGGTCGACCACCCAGATACAGAGAGCAAAGCTCTCTGGTCCGGTCGACCGCCCGGTCGACCGTCCCATGTGTCTGCCAGACGTGCACAAGGCTGTGCACGTCGGTCGACCGGCCCTTGGTGCGGTCGACCGTGCGGTCGACCGATCTGGCCTGTCAGCCACTGTTCTGGGTCAGAAACAGGGGTTAAAAATATTTTTAAAAATTCTTTTATCTCTTCTAAAAATTTCCAAAAATAGTTTTCTCATTTGCATTGATATATAAACATGTGATAAAAATTTCAACTCAAATATCAAGCAATTTGAAACATTTTTGTGTCTTATTATTTTTACCAAAACCAAAAACTGTATTTTATCAAACTTGGATTTTTCAATAGGAAATCTGATTTTTCCTAAAACTCATTGAAATACAAAAACATGATATTTAAACACTTTTAGGCATGTTGTATATGGACATAAGTCCAATATACAAGAAACAAATATATATTATAGTTTTTGTCTTTATTCCAAAAATATGTTTTGTTAAAAATACCAAAACATAAAACTACATGAATAGGTATGTCAAACTAAGTTTGTATAAGTCATGTAAGCATGTATGTATATAGAGCACATCTAATATACATAAAAACAAAGTAAACTTGTTTTGATCAATCTATTCATGAAAACCAAATCTAAAACATAAAACTTGTGTGTGTTGTGAACTTGAGCATATCAACTATGTAATCTTTACAAATGGATCTAAACACACTAAACTAAAACTAGGATACCTAAGTCTTCTTGACGATCTTCAATCTTCAAGCCGATTCGATCCCAAACGTGTTCCACCGAGTGCAAAGGTATGATCTTGATGCTCGAGCACTGGAATCACCATGTGAAAACTTCAAAACTCCTTGTTGAAGCTAATCACCAACTAATATCTTGGTTAATGATCTGAAACTTAAATAACACAAGATTATTAGTAAACATAACTACATGAGTTAATCATCATCAAAACTAGAGTGGAAGGCCTTTGGGCCAACAATCTCCCCCTTTTTGATGATGACAAAACTCATGGAGTTATATATGCATGGATTAAAGTTAAGCTTCAAAGAATCTCCCCCCTTAACTCATGCATAAACAAATAAACATAAATATGCAATGAATATGAAACATGAAACATGCATAGATATGCATAAAACAATAAAACACGTTCTAGATACCAATTAAACTTAATATATGCAACACATAAATATGCATATAAAACTCAAACTCAAAATCTTTCTCCACATCTTTCTCCCCCTTTTTGTCAATCACCAATAAAGGGGTAAAAGCAAAAGCAAAACAATAAATTTTTCTCCCCCTTTTTGTTCGAAACAAAGAATCAACAAAGGGGTCAAAAACAATAAAAACAATGTTCTCTCCCTTTTTGTCTAAAACAAAAAGAATATCAATAAGGGGTTACAATCAATTAAGATATCAATTTAAATATATGTCAAAGATAGAATCTTGATACCAATTGAAAGTGAACATAGATCAATCAACAAATGGTATATGCGATATACATTCATGAAGAGGAAGATGTGAAGCTTCCCTACATAGATACATTACATGAAGGAGGGATGACAAGCTCTAATTCACATAATGTACACTATGCAATGCATAAGAGGAGATGTGAAGCCCCCCTACACACGTATACCACATAAAAAAGAGTGTCAAGCTCTTCAATACAAGATACACTCATCATGAATCTATATGTAGAAGAGATGTTAAGCTCTCCTTGCATATATGCAATCATATCAAATTTTTTTTCTTTAAACAAAATTTTGAGATATCAATTTAAATCATTCAAATAAACATCTTGATATCAAAAGAGAGTATTTTTCTTTTTAAATATGTGATACCAAATTGAAATTATTATTTTCTATCATAAAGTAAGGGAGTAGAAATACAAATACCAATTGAAATATGAAAATCGAATTTTCTCCCCCTTTATGAAATCAAACTAAATACATGCATAAGCTTGTTTAAGAATACCAAATTGAAAACTAATCAATTGAAACAAAATTGAAACTCAAGCTTAGCATAAACAAAAAATATATATATGTATGAAAAATAGATACCAATCAAAATTGATACTATTTGAAGTGAAGCATACATACATAAAAATATATATGAGTATACAAGAAAATGTCAATATTGATACCAATTGAAAGAAACCAATGATACCAATTGAGACAACAATAATATCAAATGTATACCTCACATCCTATCCTTCTAATCATGTTCAAGTTTAAAATGATTTTGACTATAAAGCATACATGAGCATGATCTCCCATCCAACCACCCTTGGAAGGTAGGGGTTTTCAAAAATAGGTTTGAAAATTATAGTATGTTTGAAAACATCTATCATAACGAAGAATTCGAACTAGTCAAATGAAAAACTTGTTAACTAGTAGAAATCCTTCAAGTAAGGAATAAAACAAAAATATTTTTCATGAAACACATGTAAATCACATGGCACTAAACACTCAAAAACAATAAGGCACATATCATACTCATGAAAACACAATCATAAGAAACATTTAAATGAAGTGAGTGCACAAGTGTAATGTGAAACATATAATCATGAAAATTGGCAATTAAGCTCAATATTCCTTAAAACATGAAAATCATCAAAACTTATTTAATCTTCAAGGCATATGTATGTCTTATACAAACTAAGGTATACATACATATTCTAAACATAATGAGTCCACAAATGTATATGCATGAAGGCACGAGACTCAAAGGATGTATATGTATAATTAATAGTTTAGACAAGATGGACATATACATGAAGTTAAATATGAAAAACATGAAAAACATGGATAAAATAAGAATACAAGTTAAATGCATGAATCATCAAAACTAGACTAAACTAGCACATCTAATGGGTACAAATAATCGTTCAAGCACAAACATAAATAAATTTACCTGTGGCCCACTATATGTACAAGTATAAATCCTAGTCTTAATGAAAACTAACATTTAAATATATATTCAAATCATGAAGCATAAAAACAAGACAAAAATCAACATGATAAACATAAACATGATTATTATGTAAATTCACATGTTATTAGAGCTAAGATGAACATGATAGCTTAACAAAGATGAGAACACTAAAATAATAGTCCATATTAAACATGGGTGTCTCAAAGGCTATACATGCATGTCAAGGATCTAATAATCATGGCATTATCATAATAATTTATAAACATCAAAACATGCTAATAAAGAATAGAATGAAAAGCATGTAAACAATAATTAGGAGCTAGATATCGTTACCAAAAACCTAGAAGGCAACTCTCCAATTCTCCAAAACATGGTGGTCCTCTCCACCAAACATCCCTTGAAAGTGATCATCCAAATGATTTCCATGATGCTCGGAACGCATCCACTCCAAGGTACCGCTACTCTCACGTCATGTGAGAGCCCACACCTACATCAAAAACACGAGGGGTGGTCTTTGGTACCCATATTTTTTTGGGTCCATGGGGGTTAGTCCCTTCTCTAACCCAAACAAATTTATTTGCTAAATTTGAAACATGTATACGATCATAGCAAAATTTAGCAAGGTGGCCCTTACGTCCACAATGTGTACATGTGTACACATGAGCATACAAGTGATGGGTGTGTCCGTGAGGAGCATGTGTATGCCATGGATGGTGTGCATACATAGATGGAACTTGTTTCTTTCGAAATAAAGTTTCCAAACGTGCATGGCTCTTGGCACATTGGCTCAAGGTGGAGCCCAAACAATCTATATTCTTCTTCAACAAATTTATATCATTTTTAATTATAGAAGAAGTGGAGCATGCAGGGGGTGATCTAGGTGAAGCATGACAAACATGTGTAAAAATATCATTTTTCAAAACAATATTCTTCTTTAAACATTCTTCTAAATCCTTTGAAATAGAATCAATTTTTATTTTCAAAGAATTATTTTCTTTTACAACAAATTCAATTTTTGAAGACAAAACTTTATTTTTCTTCAAAATTGTTTCACAATCATTTTTATTTTTCAAAAATTCATTTTCTTTTAGGGCAAGTTCAAGTTGAAATTTCAATGAATCCCTTTCATTAGAAATCTCCTCTTTCTCTTGCAAAATAATGTTAAGTCTAGAAATCAAATTTTTATTTTCATTGTCAAGGCCTAGACTTTTCTTTTTCAAAACATTATATTTCAATCAATTTTTCACAAACAATAGATAGTTCTTCATTTAAAGCATTGACATCAACATAATCATCACATGAAGAACTAGAATCAAAACTATCTAGTTGAGTTTCCGATTGTACCTCAAGGGAGTCATTCTCTTGGACCATGAAGCATTGTGAATCGGATTCTCCACTAGACTCCTCCGGTTGGATAGGCAATTGAAGCTTGGAGGTGGATGTGGTTGTCAACTTGTTCCACACTGCAAAGGCGGAATCAAGGCTAGAAACATGCATAAGATAATCTTTTGAAAGCGTGCTTCTAATAGCCTCAAGGGCTTGTGCATTGGCCCCTATATGCTTGCAATCACTAAGGTAGGATTCCTTGGTAATGGTAAGGTGAACCTTATATCCTAGGGCTTGTAGGTAAATGGACATCCTAGTCTTCCAAACAACAATGTTGGAAGGGTCAAACATAGGTGGGGTCATGAAGTCCATGGGTCCAAACTATATGTGTGCAAACAAGAAAAATGCAAATGATACATTAGCAAATAAGGATCTCACTCCTAGGATGTTAAGCCTAAGTATCAGGAGCGTGGCTCTGATACCAATTGAAAATCACCTAGAGGGGGGGTGAATAGGTGATAATGGCTAATCTAGAAACTAAATGCGGAAGCTAAAAACTAATTTGCACAAACTTAATACAACCAACAAGTGTAGCCGAATTTCCCGTGAAGGGCTCTGGACTAACTCCTCCTGATTCCCCTAGATAAGGGTTGAGGTGCTATATGAAGCTCTTGTGGTTAAGTATAAGTGAGGCACACACAAGCAAGCCAAGTATATAAAGATGAACAATATGAGATAATGCAAGGCACAAATGCAAGCAATAAGATATGAATGAATGAATGATGCTTTGCACAAATAAAAGAGAGAGAGAAAGTTGAAAGTCAATGGATCAAACGCAAACACAAAGATATGTTTCGAGGTTCGAGCCCCTAGCTCTACGTCCCCGCCTTCACCGAGAAGGATTTCTAATCCACTATACTCCCACTGATGGAACCTCCACCGAGGAGGATTTGTACAATAAGGGAGTACCGAACTCCTCTCTCAAACACCACCTCACAACCGAGGGGTAGGCCCGTAGCCAAACAACAACAAACACCTCTACCGAAGAGGGTTACAACCATCAAGCTCCACCTCACACAAGAGGGAGCAAACCACAATCTCAACCTCTACCAAAGAGGGAGCAAACCAATCACCCGATCAACCTCTACTAAAGAGGGATACAACAAAAGCAAGGGTGTTTACAACTTGGAGGCTACAACAACCTCAAACAATCTGTCTTTTTCACAAAACAAGATCCTAATAGAATAGAATAGAATGATAGGCTCAAGTGTGGAAAACAAGTGTTTTGATCAAAGAAAAACTCTGGGGAAAATACCAAATGAATATAAAAATTTAGACCAAGAAACAAATTCCCAAAAACCTATTTTCTTTGAAATAACAAAACACTTAAAAACAAATAAGATGAATCTTTTGAGCTCTAAAACACTTTGAAAACTTATTTTTAAAACCAGAGAATAGGGAAATTTTTGCTCTTGAAAATCTTATTAAAATCCCCAAAGAGATGGGGTATTTATAGGCTCCCCAAGAAACTAGCTGTTAGGCTGATCTGTCAGCCTGACAGGCTTGCGGTCGACCGGTCGGTCGACCGCCAACGGTCATAAATATGACCGTTGGGCAACCCGGTCGACCGCCCGGTCGACCACCCAAATACAGAGAGCAAAGCTCTCTGGTCCGGTCGACCGCCCGGTCGACCGTCCCATGTGTCTGCCAGACGTGCACAAGGCTGTGCACGTCGGTCGACCGGCCCTTGGTGCGGTCGACCGTGCGGTCGACCGACCTGGCCTGTCAGCCACTGTTCTCGGTCAGAAATAGGGGTTAAAAATATTTTTAAAAATTCTTTTATATCTTCTAAAAATCCCCAAAAATAGTTTTCTCATTTGCATTGATATATAAACATGTGATAAAAATTTCAACTCAAATATCAAGCAATTTGAAACATTTTTGTGTCTCATCATTTTTACCAAAACCAAAAACTGTATTTTATCAAACTTGGATTTTTCAATAGGAAATCTAATTTTCCTAAAACTCATTGAAATACAAAAATATGATATGTAAATACTTTTAGGCATGTTGTATATGGATATAAGTCCAATATACAAGAAACAAATATATATCATAGTTTTTGTCTTTAATTCCAAAAATATGTTTTGTTAAAAATACCAAAACATAAAACTACATGAATAGGTATGTCAAACTAAGTTTGTATAAGTCATGTAAGCATGTATGTATATAGAGCACATCTAATATACATAAAAACAAAGTAAACTTGTTTTGATCAATCTATTCATGAAAACCAAATCCAAAACATAAAATTTGTGTGTGTTGTGAACTTGAGCATATCAACTATCTAATCTTTACAAATGGATCTAAACACACTAAACTAAAACTAGGATACCTAAGTCTTCTTGACGATCTTCAATCTTCAAGCCGACTCGATCCCAAACGTGATCCACCGAGTGCAAAGGTATGATCTTGATGCTCGGGCACTGGAATCACCATGTGAAAACTTCAAAACTCCTTGTTGAAGCTAATCACCAACTAATATCTTAGTTAATGATCTGAAACTTAAATAACACAAGATTATTAGTAAACATAACTACATGAGTTAATCATCATCAAAACTAGAGTGGAAGGCCTCTGGGCCAACAATGTATTTGTTTCTACTGCTTTGTTTTCCGAATTTATTATGGATTTGGCTAACCTTTCGTGGTCGTTAGCCTTCGGCCTTTTACTCAGCCTCTAGGCTTAACCGCTTGGCGGTTCTATTACTTGTTATATATATGTGCATATTTGGTGCTAATACTTCTGCATGTACCTATTCAGCCTCCAAGCTACATTTAGCCTCTGGGCTCTCTCTTATTTGGCCAACCCTTCATGGTTGCCCTTAACCCTTCGGACTTTTCATGCTTCACATGGTAGGCAAACCTAGCGCTTAGCGTTTTACCGCTAACTCTGTCCGAGCGTAGTTATGCCATAAGCACAGCTTCGCCACGTTCAATGCTATAGCGTTCATACGCTCGCTTCGTCGTGCATGTTTAGTTACACTGCGAGTGGTAATCACGCCGAGTTTGATAGTGTCTAGTGTTGTAAGCTAGCTTAGCTCTAGCCTTACTTAGCTCCGTTTGGATTTTCACTTGTTTGCTCGCTAACTTTATTTCTATTTTGCTCAGTCTTTGGACTTAACTTTTGAGTTCTTTATTAGCTCCATCGAGAGGCGAGCTTAGCGCTCTGTGTTTAATAGCTAACTCGTTCTAGCGTAGCTTTGCTGTGTGCGTAGCCTAACATTCATACGCAGCTTCGCCACATGCATTTAACTTCACCGTGAACGTGGCTTCGTCACGTATTAGTATAGCATTCATACGCCGCTTCACCATGTGTGTTTAGGTTCGCCGTGAGCATTAGTTGGATGTTCATGTTGGCCCAAGGTTACAATCACCCGGTTTTGGAGTTTTGATGATTACAAAACATATATAGTTATTTGTACTAATCATATTTTAGTATTTAAGTTTGTTTCAGGGTACTATGGATTCAAGATGTCTTCTTCCTTAAAGGAAGGTGGTTTTGACTCAAGTTGACTCAATTCGGGATCAATGATTTAAGTTATTCAACAATGCATATGGAGAAGCCCAAAATTGAAGATGTTGTAGTCACCTAGAACCATTGTAAGAAGTAGTATGTTAAAGAGTGGGATATGATAAGTTGTGCTCAAGAAAACACACACACACATTCACTTTTCAAAATACAAGTTTTTTTGGTTATTTGGTTTAGGTGCATGATTGATTGATATACATGTCTCAAAATATTTCAAATTTTTATATATAGTTTAAAACATATATTTCATCCTCTATAGCATGCTATTTAAACTTCAAACCATTTAAAAATATTTCAAAAATTATTCAAAATTCAAAATTTCTTCTTTAAAAATCTGTTTCAGGCCTTACGGTCGATCGAGCGGTCAACTGGGCCTTGTCGCTTTGGGCGTGCACATCTGCTGGTCGACCGGGCCAGTCGACCGACAGACCTTGCGGTCGACCGACTGCAAGACCCTTAGTCTCGGGTTTTGTCGGTCGACCGGCTCGGTCGACCGACAATTCAAAAATTTCTTTTGTTTAGCCTCCGGTCGACCGGACCGGTCGACCGAAGCCAACGGCTCTTTTGCCATGTGGCTTGCCGGTCGACCGGCCTGGTCGACCGACAGCCGTCAAAAGTGCCCAACGGCTCTTTCTTGAAATCTGTTTTGTTTTTTATAATTCCTATACCTATTTCTGATTTCCTAGTGGCTAAACTCTACCCTAATGACCTAGTATTTATTATGGATGATATGAATTCTCTCCCTATAAATAGAGGTCATTGGTTATTTGTTTGATACAAGAAAAATTCCTATTGTTTTAAGTTTTTCAAAAGAGAAGAAAGTTTACTTGCATTGCTTTTCAAAGTTCTTTCATTTACAAAAGTTTTCAGTTGGTTTACAAGCTCTTTTTACTTCTTTACAACTGAAAATTTTCTCACTTCACTTCTTGAGTCAAAAATTATCTCCACTCTATAAGAAGTTGTAAGAGAGAGTTTGTGGTCTTTTGATCAGCAAGTGACTTGTATTTCCTTGTGTTGAGATCCCTCTTGTGTAGAGGTTGGATTGGTTGGAGTTGGGTACTCCGGTCTTGTGTAGACTAATTATAATCCTCTTGGGTGTAAATGTTTCGGTGTGAAATTTTTCTTTATGAATTTAGTGGAAATCCTTCATAGTGGTGAAGGCGGGGACATAGAGCAGTGGCTCGAACCTCGAAACAAATTACTTGTGTTTGCGATTGGTTTCCTTATTACTTTTCATTGCTTTACATTTCTATCTTGTGACACCACTTGCTTGCACTTCATTATTGCACTCATTTCATTTACTTGCATTTCCGGTCTTACTCATTTCAACAAGAAAGCAATTACGCGCCTCAACTCATAATCTAGAGGAATCAAAGAGGAGAAGTTCTAGAGCCCTTCACGGGGAAGTCGGCTTCAATTTCTTATTTTGAGTGACCGCTTGTACCATTTATACTTAGTTGTTTAAAAAGATCATTAGATTAGCATTAATACCTATTCACCCCCCCTCTAGGTGTTTTTCAATTGGTATCAGAGCTTTGGTCTCTAGGTTCTTGGCTTAACATCCTTAGAGAGATCCTATATTGCTAATCACTCTATTCATATTTCATCCTCATATACTTAGTAAAAATGGCCGAAGGAATTAAGACTCCACCCAAGTTTGATGGCCTTAACTTTCCCATATGGAAGGTTAAGATGACCGTATTTTTGCAATCTTTAGGGAGCTGATTTGCAAAGGCGGTGACTAAACCATTTAGCGCACCCCTTGGTGATGAGGACACTTGGTCTGACATTGCCACGAAAGAGTTTGACGCTAATGCTAGGGCACACTATGCCTTACTTCAAGCTCTTAATGACGATGATATTGCTAGAATCATTCACTGTAAATCCGCTTATGAGATTTGGACTCACTTACTAGTCACTCATGAGGGTACTTCACAAGTAAAGAAGGCCAAAATTGACCTTCTTCGTTCCCAATATGAAAACTTTTTCATGCAAGAGAATGAAACCATAGATGATATGGTTACTAAATTTGCAAGGATTACTAACAGCCTTTCTTCTTTAGGTGACGGGATTGACAATGACCAAAAAGTGAGGAAGATCATCCGTGCACTCCCTCCATCTTGGGAAGTCAAAGCCACAACTTTGAAGGAGCTCAATGACAAGGAAGAAATGGAGCTCATCGGTCTCATTAGGAATCTCAAGCCAATGAGATGGAAAGAAAATCAAGAGAAGAGATGGCTCCTCCAAAGAAGAAAACAATCGCCTTCAAGAGCTCTTCCACCTATTCCGACGAAGATGATGAGGAAGAGGATGATGAAGATCTTTCTCTTCTTGTAAAGAACGTTCGAGAATGTACAACAAAGCCAAATTTCAAAATAGAAGGAGATGGCAAGGTAAAGAAGACAAGAAAATCATTTGCTTCAATTGTCGGAAGCCGGGTCACATAGTTGCGGAATGTCCAGAAAATAAAGGCAAACCCTCCACCTCCAAGAAGCCATACAAGAAGAAAGCTTTAAAGGCTACTTGGGATTCGGAAAGTGAATCCGATGAGGAAGTCGACATCGCCAACATGTGCTGGCCAATAAAAGCATAAGCAAGGTAAACCCCGATACATCTATTGATGATTGTGAATTATCTATAGATGAATTAGGAGAAACTTTTGAAGAACTATCTCATAACTATGATTTTCTCAAAAAGAAATACTTAAAAATGAAAAAGGAAAATGAATCACTTAACCACAAAGTTTTTATTCTCACAAAAGAAAAAGATGATTTATTTTCAACACTTACTTCTACACAAAAGGATTTTGATAACTATAAAATTCTTGCAAAGGTAAATTTTCACTAGTTGATAAAGATGAGATTTCCATGCTAAAGAAGAAAATTGACTCATTAGGAAATGTTTTAAAGAAATGTGTATTTGATAAAACTAGAGTAGAGGCTATGTTTCCTAAGAAATATATCCCAAAGAAACAATCACATGCTACACACACTCATGTTCATAAATCACAACCATTACATCATGCTAAACACCCTAAACATGTCCACACTTCACACACTCATCATGCATTCTTATATAGTAAAGTTTATGCATGCACATATTGTGGCCGAAAGGGTCATTTAGTTAAATGTTGCTATGATAGGATAAATGCATCACATAATCATGTTTAGGTTCGGAATACTAACATTCAAGGACCCAAGAAAGTTTGGGTACCAAAGTTAACGATTTTGTTAAATGATATAGGTACATTCCAAAAACTAACGACGTAGGGAGCGGTGGTATCTTGATAGTGGTTGCTCAAGGCACATGACTTGGAATATCAACAACTTTGCAACCCTATCAAGATACCATGAAGGTGGCACCGTCACCTTCGGAGATGACGCCAAAGGAAAATCATTGGTATTGGTAATGTTAAATTTGGTACATCTCCTTTAATAAAAAATGTTGTTTTAGTTGATGGCCTCAAGTATAATCTTTTGAGTGTTATTCAACTTATTGATAAAGGTTTTAATGTTATTTTTTATGACCTAGCATGTAGTGTAATTGATAGACAATCCAATGCATGTATATTTTCCGGATTTCATGAAAACAATGTATACATGATTGATATGTCTAATATGCTATGCAATGCTACTTGTTTGAATGCCTTTGATGATGACTCTTGGTTGTGGCATAGGAGATTAGGCCACATTTCTTTTGACCATCTATCTAGATTAAACAACAAGAAAATGGTGAAAGGTATTTCTTACTTGAAGTTTGAAAAGGACCGCATTTGCGATGCGTGCCAACTTGGGAAACAAACCAAGTCCTCTTTCAAATCCATCAAGGATATCATGACATCACGACCTTTGGAGTTGATTCATATGGATTTGTTTGGTCCTACAAAAACTAAAAGTCTAAGTGAGAATCGTTTTGCTTTCGTTTTAGTTGATGATTTCTCTCGTTTTACTTGGGTTTTCTTTTTAGAACATAAAAATCAAGTCTTTTCACATTTTCAAGCCTTTAAGTAAAGAGTTGAAAAGGAAAAAGATTCTTCTATTTTAAGAATAAAAAGTGATAGAGGTGGTGAATTCAATAACCAACCTTTTACCACTTTTTGCAAAGAACATGAAATTAAGCATGAACTATCTTGTCCTAGAACTCCACAACAAAATGGAGTCGTTGAGAGGAAAAATCGTACATTATAAGAGATGGCTAGGATAATGATAAATGAGTACGGTCTCCCTCAATACCTATGGGCCGAGATCGTAAACACTTCTTGCTACATATCAAATAGGGTTTTCTGATGCAAAAACACTTCTAAAACGTCTTTTGAGATTTATTATTCAAGAAAACCAAATGTTTCATACTTTAAAGTTTTTGGTTGTAAATGTTTTGTTTTAAATACTAAAGATAATTTAGGTAAATTTGATGCAAAATCATATGAAGCATTTTTGTTGGTTACTCTAACACTAGTAAAGCATATAGAGTCTTCAATAAATCATCTTTGACTATTGAAGAATCTATACATGTAAAGTTTGAGGAATCTAATGTGTTTGTTGTGAATGTTGTAGAAATAGATTCCCTAAATGAAGACATGGAGATGATTACTTTGAAGGACTCACCTACTCTTGAAGACAAGCCAAAGGTTGATGAGAAAAATGAAGTTCAAGAAGTTGAAGTAGAGACAACACAACCACTTTCAAAAGATTGGAGATTCACTCCACATCATCCCAAGAATCTTATTATAGGTGAAGTATTAAAAGGGGTAACTACTCGTTCTAAACTTTATGATCTTTGTGGGCACTATACATTTATTTCTCATTTTGAACCAAAAACATCCTCGAAGCCGAGGGTGACTCATATTGGTTGCTTGCCATGCAAGAGGAGCTCAATCAATTCGAGCGCAACCAAGTTTGGCATCTTGTTCTTAGGCCCCATAATAGACCAACAATTGGTACTAAATGGATCTTTAGGAACAAGTTGGATGAGTCGGGCAATATTGTTAGGAATAAAGCAAGGTTAGTGGCCCAAGGTTACACTCAAGTCGAAGGTATCGATTTTGAGGAAACTTTTGCACTTGTAGCACGGCTTGAAGCCATACGGATGACACTTGCATTTGCTTCATATAAAGATTTTACCTTTTTCAAATGGATGTAAAAAGTACTTTCTTAAATGGATTTATTGAAGAGGAAGTGTATGTTGAACAACCCCCGGGTTTATTGATCCTACACATCCGGAATTTGTTTTCAAACTAGACAAAGCTTCTTATGGTTTAAAACAAGCCCCTAGGGCGTGGTATGAAAGACTTTCTTCATTTCTTATTTCAAATGGTTTTACTAAAGGAAAAATAGATACTACTTTGTTTACCAAACATGTTGAAAATGATATACTTATAGTGCAAATATATGTTGATGATATCATATTTAGTTCTACTAATGAAAATCTTTGCAAAGCCTTTGAATCATCCATGAAGGAGGAATTTGAGATATCTATGATGGGCGAGCTTAACTACTTCCTTGGTCTCCAAATCAAGCAAAGAAAGGATGGGATTTTCATCAATCAAGCCAAGTACACGAGGAACTTATCAAGAAATTTGGGCTTGAAGGGGCTAAGACAAGCAAAACTCCCATGGCTACAACCACAACGCTTGACAAGGATGAACAAGGTATAAATGTAGACATTAAACTCTATTGTAGTATGATTGGTAGTTTGTTATATTTAACGGCTAGTAGGCCGGACATTATGTTTTGTGTATGTCTTTGTGCTCGATTTCAATCGTGTCCTAAAGAGTCCCATTTGATTGCGGTAAAACGCATTATTAGATACCTTAATAACATAATTGAAATGGATTTGTGGTATCCGAAGCCAGACAATTTTCCATGACGAGTTTTTCAGATGCCGACTATGCGGGTTGTAGAGTGGATAGGAAGAGTACAAGTGGAACATGTCAATTTCTCGGTAATTATTTTGTTTCATGGTCTTTCAAGAAATAAAATTCGGTAGCCCTCTCAACCGCCGAGGCGGAGTATGTTGCGGCGGGGGCTTGTTGTCCACAAGTCCTTTGGATGAAATATACTCTCCTTGACTATGATTTGCATTATGACCATATTAAAATATTTTGTGATAATACTAGTACTATTCATATGACTAAAAATGTAAATCATAGTAAGACTAAGCACATTGACATTCGATATCACTTTCTTAGAGATCATTATGAGAAAGGTGATATTGATATTAATTATGTTTCTACCGATTTTCAACTTGCTGATATTTTTACAAAACTACTAGACTATAATAGATTTTCTTTCATTTGTGGTGAATTGAATGTTTGTGTTATGGATTCATGAAATTTTTTTTCAATGTTTATCTTTTTACCCTTTTCGATGCATGATAAAAAGGGGGAGCAAAAGTTGGTTTATTGTTTTTAAGTTTATTGTTTTTGAGTTATTATTTTTCTTGATATTTTCTTTCTCATACAATTCATTCATGTATATAGCCATTCATATATACAGCATGATTTGAGAGGGAGCCTCCAAGCTCCTTTTCCCATTTTTTTGTTAAATAACTCATATGTTTTGTCATCATCAAAAAGGGAGAGATTGTTGGCCCAAGGTTACAATCACCCGATTTTGGAGTTTTGATGATTACAAAACATATATAGTTATTTGTACTAAACATATTTTAGTATTTAAGTTTGTTTCAGGGTTCTATGGATTCAAGATGTCTTCTTCCCTAAAGGAAGGTGGTTTTGACTCAAGTTGACTCAATTCGGGATCAAAGATTCAAATTATTCAACAATGCATATGGAGAAGCCCAAAATTGAAGATCTTGTAGTCACCTAGAACCATTGTAAGAAGTAGTATATTAAAGAGTAGGATATGATAAGTTGTGCTCAAGAAAACACATACACACATATTCACTTTTCAAAATACAAGTTTTTTTGGTTATTTGGTTTAGGTGCATGATTGATTGATATACATGTCTCAAAATATTTCAAATTTTTATATCTAGTTTAAAATATGTATTTCATCATTTATAGCATGCTACTTAAACTTCAAACCATTTAAAAATATTTCAAAAATTATTCAAAATTCCTTCTTTAAAAATCTATTTCAGGCCTTACGGTCGACCGGCCGGTCGACCTGACCTATTTCAGGCCAGATCGGTCGACTGTCCGATCAACCGGGCCTTGTGGCTTTGGGCATGCACGTCTGTGCACGTCTGCCGGTCGACCGGGCCAGTCGACTGACTGCAAGACCCTTATTCTCGGGTTTTGTCGGTCGACCGGCCCGGTCAACCGACAGTTCAAAAATTGCTTTTGTTTAGCCTGCGGTCGACCGAAGCCAACGGCTCTTTTGCCATGTGGCTTGCCGATCGACCGACAGCCGTTAAAAGTGCCCAACGGCTTTCTTGAAATCTATTTTGTCTTTTATAATTCCTATACCTATTTCTGATTTTCTAGTGGCTAAACTCTACCCTAATGACCTAGTATTCATTATGGATGATATGAATTCTCTCCCTATAAATAGAGGTCATTGGTTATTTGTTTGATGCAAGAAAAATTCCTATTGTTTCAAGTTTTTCAAAAGAGAAGAAAGTTTACTTGCATTGCTTTTCAAAGTTCTTTCATTGTAAAAGTTTTCTGTTGGTTTACAAGCTCTTTTTACTTCTTTACAACTGAAATTTTTCTCACTTCACTTCTTGAGCCAAAAATCATCTCCACTCTATAAGAAGTTGTAAGAGAGAGTTTGTGATCTTTTGATCACAAGTGACTTGTATTTTCTTGTGTTGAGATCCCTCTTATGTAGAGGTTGGATTGGTTGGAGTTGGGCACTCCGGTCTTGTGTAGACCAATTGTAATCCCCTTGGGTATAAAAGTTTCGGTGTGAAAATTCCCTTTGTGGATTTAGTGAAAATCCTTCATAGTGGTGAAGGCGGGGACGTAGAGCAGTGGCTCGAACCTCGAAACAAATTACTTGTGTTTGCGATTGGTTTCCTTATTGCTTTTCATTGCTTTACATTTCTATCTTGTGACACCACTTGCTTGCACTTCATTATTGCACTCATTTCATTTACTTGCATTTTTGGTCTTTACTCATTTTAACAGGAAAGCAATTACGCGCCTCAACTCATAATCTAGAGGAATCAAAGAGGAGAAGTTCTAGAGCCCTTCACAAGAAATTCGGCATCAATTTCTTATTTTGAGTGACCGCTTGCATCATTTATACTTAGTTGTTTAAAAAGATCATTAGATTAGCATTAACACCTATTCACCCCTCCTCTAGGTGTTTTTCAGTTCATACGTAGCTTCACCGCGAGTGATAGCCTCGCGGAATGCTTTAGCATTTAAAGCTGCATGCTAATTCTGTCCAGAGCCAAGCTTTGTCGTATGCCCAGTGTAATTCAGGCACGACATGACTTTGCTTCAGCTTGACCAAGCCGCACCTGGATAATAAAATAATTTAACTATTATTCTTTTCTCGATGATTGTGAAGAGTTTGAAATCCTTACTTATATTATTTTTCAAGAACTGTATTATTTTTCGGTATTTGTATCAATTACTTATATCAGTATCACTTTCTCGTATTGTGCTGCACGACAGTTGATAACTATTGTGCTAATCACTTGATATGATGATCACATGCCACGATTGGTCACTTAACACCAGACACCTGCCTCTTATCACTTGCATGTTATCACCTGATACCTGCATATAATACCTGACACCTGCCATGCTATCACTTGACTATGATTATCACATTACAGGAATGAAATAACTGTTATCCTGATATACTCCAGTACACCTGTACTTCTGATACACTTGTTGGTTAAGGTTTTACCTGCACATAGAAAATACAAAATTTCAGAAATGGAAAATAGAATGTGCAAGTACTCAATACTACCACAATAGCAAGTGGCTATGTGGGTCGTGATTCACAAGGAGGGACTTGCGATAGAAGCGTGTTGTAAGTCTCTTTTAAGTCCACTAAAAATTGGTTAAAAGTTCTTCTTTTGTTCTTATAAAAAAAGAAAATGATTCTATGGTTAAGTTAAGAACAAAGTGATAGATTAGAGAAGATGGTGATTTTGAAAAATAGAAAATAAAGTTAAATGAAGAAATAAGGAGAGTAAAGAAAGAATTGTTGATATGTGTGCTCTACACTAAATAATTATAAGAACGAAGAAAACCTAAAAGTACTTTCTTACCTCTTTCAATTGATGACTTACCTTGAATCCTTGGCAAAGACTTACCTTGTCTTGAAGGCGAGGAAAGCATGGCAAATAGGATCTTCCCTTTTCTCAGACTTAAATTATGAATTCAAATGCAAGCAGAAAATAAAATAAAAGTGACTATCCATCACCATAAGCCATCAAGGGCACTTGGAATGGCAAGGTAATACCAGTGCTATAGGTTTCATTTAAATTATCATTAAAAGCAGAAAGAAGAAGATTAAAAGGCGAAGAAGAACATAAAATGCAACATTCGATTTGAAATAGAGTAACAATGGAAGAAAGGATGAAACTTACACCGGCGTCATTTCTCAATACAACCTTCTTTTCTTTTTAACATGAAACTTCTCTCTGGTCTCAGTTACATAAATAAAATAAAAAATTACATTAAAAAAATAAAAATCCTAAGTTATAAACTAAAAAATAGCTTAGCCTATACTCTCTGCTGAATCTTTTTTCTAGCCTTAGAATATGCAGGTATTTATAGCAAAAACGTAATGGGGGAGAGCGTCTGAAGATAGGGGAGCAAACGTTCCCCTATATCTCAAAAGATTACCGCGGATCCACGGCAAATAGGGAGAGAAAACGTTTTCCTATATCTCAAAAGATTGCTCAGATCAGCGGCTTGGGTGTGGCCAGGTGGCCATACCCAGGGGGTGCAGACTCATGTTATCCTCCTTTTTCTTTTTATCCAATAAGATTTCAGATTGATTTTCTAGTTTTGATGATTATTCTATTAATCTTCGGTTAACTAACTGGATCCATAAAAATTTGAGTTTAACTCATTTAGTGTTATTTCCCTAATATGCACTGATCTTCAGCTGAAATTGCCTTTATCTCTTTGATTTTGAATTAATCTAGATTTAGATGGGCTCTTGTACTTGTTTTTTCTCCTCTTTCATTTAGTACAAGCCCTACACATAATTAGATAAAAAGATAATTAAATAGCAGAGTTTATTAAACAATAGATACGAAAATCTGACGATAAATATGCAATATCAGTGACCGATCACCTATACCTGACATGCTCCTGCTATTCCCTTAAGTTGAAAATGATGCATAATAAACTATAAAAGGGATAACTTACTTTGAGTAAGGGGAAAATGATGGACTTTAATTGGTAAGTATGTTTAAAGTGGTATTAGGTATGTTGTGCAACTAAAACTTTATTTTTACCTGTCGGCCTCCAGGTGTTCCACGGGGTGTGCTCCCACCCCGATTATTATACCCCTTCCCAGGGCATTGGCCCTGATTCACCTCATTGTAGGTTCTTTATCAGCAACAAAACATCCTGAGCCATTGTCTCGGGTATGCATGGGACCCATTGTAAACATAACTCATTGGCTTTACTATTGGTTTTCAATAACAACCTCAGCTTACTCATATATGAATGTATGTGTGTTGGAACGCTAGGGCACATATTTAGATATATGGGTAGGATAAATAATAATAATAAAATGCTAGTTCATAATTCATCATGTTATTTCACAATTCAGGTTGTATGAACTCAGATTACTGTGACATAAGGCATAAGGTATATATATGAGGGTTTTCTTATTTGGATTATTCCTTTGACGTACTAGACTTACAAAACTGTAAATTGAGCATTGTACAACTGGTTTTGCCCGCATTCTATTTTATTAGTTTTATACTGCTTTCTTATTTAGGAGACAACTCGGGTTATGCGAACTAAGGCTACGACGACATGAGATATAAGGTATATACATGAGGGTATCCTTATTTGGATTATTCCTTTGACGTACTAATCTCAGGATCCGTAATTTGGGTCTGTACAACTGATTTTGTCATATTTACTTTACTTGATGTCTCATTACCTGCTTATGTGTGTCTATGCTCACGACATGATTTTTATACATGCTCTTCGACTCGGATTTATCGATACAAGTGTACCCGTATGTGCACGCCACTTGGCACTCATCTTACCACTCGTTGGGCAGTTTTCTGACTCCTCTGGACCTGCATGTCTAGATCCTGGAACATGGACCGTGGTGGATTTCCTATTGATTAGAGTTGCGCAGTGGTAGCATAGTAGATCAGCGTTTGACCGTCCAGGGTCCGTTTCTTTCAGGCCCCTTGCTCGGCTCTTGAGTTTTTTTTGTAACTCTTGGGCTTTTTTTGTACTGTTCATACTTATATATCTTATTGTACCGAGTGATGTAATATGCTTGTAATATTATGTCACATTTTGTGATAACTTTGTAATTGTACTCTTTTTCTGTTGGAATGTATAAACACTACGTACTTTCAAACTCTGATTCTTACCTGTACTTAGTGTATATGTGTGAGGGTATTTTCGCCTTGCATATATACGTCACAGTAATATCTCTGTACCCGCGGGATCGGGGCGTTAGTGGTTCTTTGTTTCTATTTCTCTTTTTTCTCAAAACAAAGAGATACAGGAAGATCATCTAATGAAATTCTCTCTTTCTTTCTTTCTCTCTCTCTCTCATATTTGAGGGATAAACCAAATTCTTTACAAGGAGGGAGTTTATTTATGAAGGCAACTACTAGGATCTTCTCTACAAAAGGCATGAACTTTTGGGACATTTCATGAGCAATGGCTTGGAGTTCATTTGTTTGGCTTAAGATTGATTTTTTATGTACCATCTTGAACTCTAAGAACCATGTAGGTTTTAAAACCGTCCCTTTTAGAAGAAAACTTTTTCTCGAGAGCTTTTCAAAGCTCCCGAGCCCTTTCAGTGGTACAAAAAACATCATATAATTTATCAGATAAACAGCTGAGGATCTTACCATAGCTGATAAAATTTTTCTCTTTATGAATTTCAATATCACTGGACCTAGCAGGCTCATGTTGTTCTAAAGTTAGAGGGCGTTCAGTCAAAATGAAAGCAAGCTTAAGACATGTTAACCATTAAAGCATTCTACGTTTCCACCTCTTAAAATTAGTTCCATCAAACTTCTGAGGTTTAGATGAATTATGGATCAGAGATAAATCTTCAGTTGCCATGCTAAATTAAAGGAAGGAGAAAACTAATTGTATCCTAAACTATTGAAAAATAGAAAGCCCCGATAACTAGGAAGCACAAATATAATGAAGAAGAAAGTGATGCATAGACAAGACTTATTGAGGCACGAAGAATTGCTATCTTTAGGATAGATTTTGCCTCCCCAGCGGTGCACCCAATTTACGGTGATCTAACCTCAAGGATACAATGAGAAGCCTTGCCTGTTAGCCCTCGCGCAGTGCACTCAGCGTGTAATGGTCCCAGTTTTAATCCCCATTATTATCTTAATCAATCAATAATCACCGAGATTTTTAGCAACATCTCCTCTAAATACAAAGTCAACCCTGCTACATAAGTTCACAATTTCAACTCACATTAGCCTACTTAACAATTCTTCAGAGTACACCTCTCAGTCATATATCCACATATACTTAAATCCACTTACTACATAAAATATCAACATTCATATAAAATTCAAGTGACACCATATATAGGACTGATTATTTCTATCCATACTACCTATACATATACAAAATATGAGTATTCATAAATGTTTTCCTTACATACATACAAAAGAAATATTGAAAGATTAACATGAATATTTGACAAAAATATTCTTCAGTCTCCTTTGTCGCTCGTAGGCTGGACTCAAATGGGGTGAGCTCAACAGCTCAGAGAGTAAAATTCTGCTTAATTTATAATTTATCATGACATTCTATTGTGCGATATGCAAACTATAAGGAGATACATAATCATACATCTTAATTACTTGGTTAACATAGATGTCTCAACTAGGCTATCAAATTATTTCAAGTCATTATTCAATATTTTTGGTATATATTTATATACAACAAATATAGAGTTTTTCTTTGTAAATCGGGTGAATCAGTACTTTGATATCATGTCAGTAATTATCTATGTTCTTTTTGATATATTTGTCCATGATAAGTATGATTTACGATGTCCACAATATCATACACATGTAACATGCCAATACATGAATAAGGTACACACATTTACACGTATATCACATGTGTATACCATTCGCACTCCCATTATTTCGACGAATGGACACAACACATATATGCACGTATACCATTCATACTCCCCTTCCTTTGATGAATGGATACAACACATTCAACAAGGCATAACAGTCGCACTCCCCTTCCTTCGACGAGTGGATACAAACTTCTACTTCACCAGTAACCTCCGCCAATAACTCTTCCAATTCATCATTCATATACACACATACAATCAACATTTACATATGTATAATTATATGTATTTGTACATACATACATCACCAATCAATCAACCAACAGAATAGCATTGAATAATAGTCAAAAATTAGGGTTTCGAGGGTCTTGTGTACTTCCAGGTCAAGAATTTCATTAGAGATTTCATGTGTCCAATTTTTTTTAAGTTTCATGTTAATTGTTCACAGTTCATTATCACTTATCACAATCAATAATTAACAAAACTTTTATTCATTCTCAATCAAGATTTATAAACTAATTGTTACAATAGTCCCGGTTCAATAACTTGTACTCACCGGTTAACTGATTACCGATTCATCGATTTCCCCGATATAGGTATAGTCTAACTGAGTCTCCTAGAAACCCCCCTAATATTTTACAATTCAATGCACTGATTCATGTTTAAATATCAAAGTAATATAATCGATTAGTCTGACTAATCACCTACTAAAGGATTTGAATCAAGATGTCGATTTCCCCTCTGGCAATGATCATCTTTCATTTGTCGTGAGTCACTCGTGCTTGTGTCCATACACCAGACTATCCTGTGCTGGGTGTATAAGCGTAACTCTCATCTTCACAAATCCAATGGTTCGAGAATCATGCGAATCAGACTTCAGATGAGTAAAATACGGCACAAAAATTAAACCATGTTCACCAGTACATGCCCACGCACCCACACGCACGCACTCCCGCCCGAGAGCCTTTCCGTCCTGGCCTACTACCACCTGCTGCTGGCTGCACAACCAGGAGAAAGTGGGAGAGGGAGAGAAAACAAGAGAGAGTCTGAGAGTGAGATAGAGTTTAAGGGGGGAGAGAGTATGGGGGTTAAAATGAGGAATTATCACCTCATTTTCCCCTTATATACTTCATTTGAATTTCCGTCATGATGTCAATACATCCACACATTTTCCACCCTTTATTCTAACCATCCACCACATGCTTCCCTTAACACTTCATCCTTCCACTAACCCTTTAGTTAATACTTGTATTTGTAATTACATTAAAGTATTTGTATTTATACATCTTATATTTTTTGTAATATCTCCAGTTTAAAATACTGTATTTTTTATTTTTCTGTGTATTTATTTGTTAACTTGATTTATGATTATTATTATTAAATATACAAGATTATTTGGAGATAGTAAATGCTAATTTAGTTTTATATATTACTACCATTATTTTCTACTAACATTTCTAATTATTGATTTTTTCTATTACTATCATTATTATTATTATTGGGGCTATTATTCTTATTATCATTGTTAATGTAGTATAAGTATTTTATTATTATTATGATTATTAATTAGTATTATTATTAGTTGTTGTTATTGTTGTTGTTGTTACTATTATAAGCTATTATTAATATTATTATTAATACTATTGCTAATTTTGATTGTTGTTATTATTAACTACCATTAGTTGTTGTTATTATTTTTACTAATATTACTATTTTGTATTATTGTTATTAATAATATTATTAAGATTGTTGTTTTAATTTCATCTCCACCTGTTATCCTTTAGCACATACCTATTAGCCCAAATTTAATCCAAACCCATTTCCTATTCCTAAACCAATACACAATAGCCACAAACCCAATAACCCATCCCCATAATCTTAACATACCAAACCCAATAACCCATCCCCATAATCTTAACATACCAAATCTTAATCCAATCTTGAATCCTAACTAAAATCCAAATATCGTTAATCCTAATCCTAACTACGAATCCTAATCTTAACAATTAAACTCTAAAATCTTAACAAACCTAACCCTTTGATTATTCCCTTCTCTTCTCTACCCGCACCATGGCACGCCAAACCCCCACACAACTCCTTTTCTTCTCCCCCGTGGCAAACCCCTCGCTGGAGCTCCATGAAGGCCTCCTTGACTGGCCGGCAGCACACCCCTAGGACTCCTCCTTGCGCACCCTCCCAGCCGGCCATCTTCTCCATCAGCCTATGGCAAAACCATTGGATCCCCCAGCCTCCACCATGAGCGCAACACCCTCTCCTTGCTGCGCCTCCACCCCAGCCGTGCACCATCAACCAACCAATCTATGACAATCAATTTCTTCTCCTCCTTCTTCATATGGCCAACATTTTTGCCCCCTCTTTCCCCTTACCATTGAGGCATGCCAGAGCCTGATTTTCTCCGTCGGCGAGCACGAGGACACCCCACCCTTCTCCGGCATTCCATCGACATTCTCCACAGCCTCCGCCCCTCCGCCGGAGCCTCCGTCGGCGCCCCGCGAGTCTTGCCCTTGTGTGAATCCCTCCTTTTCTCTCTCTCTCTCTATTATATATGTTGCTTGGATATGTTTAACAATGCATGCATGTTTATAATTTTAGTATTTTGTTTATGAATGTGTGTGAGTGTGTTTTAATAAATGTGCATTAAGTGTATGTGTGTGTTGGTGTGTGCGTGAGTGTGTATAGTGCTATGCGTGTGTGTGTTGTGATTGTAGTGTGCATTTAATTGTGTATGTATATAATGTATGTAAGTGTGTGTGTGCGCGCGCACGCGCATGTATATGTATACTTGTATATGTGTGTACGTATGTATGTATTAGTGTATATATGTATAGTGTTGTGTATATGTGTATGAACGTATACCAGTACATATGTATATTTGTGTTCATGTGAATTCATGTGTTTGGTTGCGTGTTATAACTTTTCGGAATCATGCGTGCGATCCGAATTCGGTAATAGAAACCGGACCCGATCCGGAATCGAGCGTTGTGGACCCTATGGACTAGCAATTCAAAGACCGAACTGTGGGATGATCCGAGATTCATACTAGTTCGTACAGTGAAGATCAAATGGCGATTCAGTTCCAAAATCACATCATTTCATGTGAGTGTTTGATCTTGTATTATTTTCCTCCTTTATCGTTGTCAGTGTTATCTATTTGCTACTTTACATCATTTCATTTGACTGTCTGATATAATTGACCAATATGATTACCTGTACCATTTCATATGACATCATTGACCGTACACCTTATGTATCTAGTTGATATGAACATTTATTGGCGTCATTTCATATGTAGCTGTTTACCTTTATTGATTTAGGATTAGTTATAGTATACTTTAAATCAGACTTGATCTTGTAACTGAACTAGTTATGATAAATCTTAGAATATAAATATATTGATTTTGAGGTTGATTGGTTTGTGATTGAGGTTAGAGATTCATATTTTATGTGAAGTATTTGTCGGAAAAATTGTTGGCGATTAATCTGAGTAAGACTCCTGTGGATATTGAGGAGGTGTTAGATATGATATTGCTTTATCGATAAACCGATTCACCGGAACTTGAATTGGTATTGACTTGGTTAGAGTTAGAGTTGGTCTGAGTTTTATATTCTTTATATTGAATTTGATCAATAGACTCGATTGTGGTTGACTTGACCTTGGGTTGAGGAGTATGCGTAGATCGGGTTGACCTGACCTTGTGCATGTATATACATAATTAATTTGTTACTTGAATTTCTGGATCTTGTATTGAGCTTAATGAAAGTGGGAGTGTATGGTAGTTTTAATTTGATTTAGATAGTGATGATTGGTTAGATATATATGAGTATGTATTCTTATATGTTAGGACTTGGATATATCAATGACTTAGAGAATGGATATACTGATGATGTAGTGGAGGATTATACTGCTGAGTTGATTGACATGAGATTTGTATTCTTTTCTGAGGATTTTAATTAGTATTCTGATGAGATTAATGTAGTTGGATTGATATTTGTGAGTATCGCCAGTTTTACCCCTGATTATACCATTGAGTATTGATGATCTTATTGATGTTATGTATCAGATATGGACATTTTTAGATTTCATGTTATTTGAGGATGTTCCACTCTTTATTTTGTGATTTCGGTGTTCGTTGTTATTGTTGATCTCGAGGATATATTCAGTGTTTCATGATTGGTTCTTGACTACTTCAGCTATTCGGTTTTAGAGATTGAGTTATTAGGAGAGTGATTTCATTGATATCGGTGTTAATATATATATTCAGAGTTTGATAATAGTTATGGTTGAATCTCAGTTATTGGTGACTTAGAGAATCAGAGTAGATTGATATGATGAAAGAGCTGATTAAGTATTTACTGGACTTGTGATTTACTGTATAGGATATCTTGACTTGGATTTAATGTTTGATATTCACAGTGATTGTTATTGTGACTATGAGTTGGTTTGATCAGTTACAAATATCACTTTAGTACAGATAAATGAGATTTAACTGATTCTAGATAGGACTGTATTGTAGGAGATCAGTGTCTAGACATGTTAATATAATTATTCATGTTACAGAAAGTTATTGAAAAAGTATTGTTAGACCGTAATACCCTGTACAGTTTTATTGTTCATCGTATACAAAATTACTGTTACTGTTATTATTATTGTTTACCGTGTACACGATTACTGTTACTGTTACTGTCACCAAATCGTCCCAGTATTCTAGTAACATGGACTTTATTTGTTTGAATAGAATTAAATAATAAATTAAATAGACAACTTACACTGGGATTGGAGAAATTGATGGAGGAGACAATGTCTGTATTTTGGGTGGACCTAGGGTAAAAGTTGCGTTGCCGACTTACGGTTTCACTGTAGGGTTCCGGGGGATGACTGACATCCCATATGTTTATTGTTCCACAGTGTTACTGTGAGTATTGTTTCACAGTGATACTATGAGTACTATTACTGTTACTGACTACCTGACGGTAGGGTCTGGTTCAGCGCCAGGCATCTGGGCTGTGGTCCCAGGTATGTACGGGATCCACCTAAAGTATGGACAATGTCTCCAATCAATCAGCTTCAATAACTTAGGACCCTGATTGACATGTGCAGTAGGCGTAGTATGGGATGCATCTATTACATGTGACAATTGGTGTTCATTGACATAATAAATAATAATATACTGTAACTGATAGTCTTTATCTGATACATGTATATATGTTGGACACCCGATGAACACCTGACCTGATTGGACATCTGATTCTAGTACTGACTGACTCTACTCACCTGATATATATAAATATTGTGATAGACACCTGATTGGATACCTAACTAGACACATACTCTACTAAGCGCTATCCACATTACTGTTTATTTACTTTATTCATGCCATTTCTTATTCCAGTATATATATTTTCTTTATCTGCTCACATGTTATATGCACATGCACTTTCTAATTTATTCTTACACATTAACTAGGAGTTTTGACTCCTAGATTTGCATATCCAGATCTGTGGCTATTTAATGTTGATCAAGTATTGGGAGAGGATCACAGGCATCTGGAGGAGCCCAGAGTTCTCTTTGCTCGATTCGCCAGTGTCGGTATCTTTCTTGTTATTTTTTATTTTGTTGTTTCCATGATTCTGTGCATTAGAATCAGTATTTGCTTCATTCTTTTATCATCTAGTATCATGTGCGGACATTTATATGTAGTATTGCAGTAAGATTGATTCTTTTATGGTAGATATTGAAAGCTTGTCTGGGTTACTTTAGGCTTAGCGTATATGCGTGGAGCATTTTTCTTGCGTATATACGTCGCCGACTTTTGTCGTGATTCTGTTTCCACGTATTTTGGGAAGTGGGGCGTGACATTTTCAGTGTATGTATATATATGTTTTATACTTGTAGATGTCTCACTTGATTATTCAATTCAATTTCCTATTAATCCTACTAGAATTGTATTATCACAGGAGTAACCAAGTTAATTATCATAAATTATTTAAAAATTAAAAATTAAGACATTGAATCATGATTAATTAGACCGAGCATTACACAGTATCTAGACTTGTTGTTACGAGAACCCTTTTTTGCCCAGAGAGAAGAAGATTGTAAGGAAACTCAGAAAGAAGAAATTTGGGGGAGGAGAGATTGTTTGTTTCGTGTTTTTCTAAAGAAAAAAAGCTGTATTTATAGCATTTCAAAATTGGAACGCTCATCCCGTTGGAACCTTCGTATTAGAAAGATCGCCAGATACACGAACGTGATATTCCATTGCATGTGGGACTAAATAACATTGCCTTCAAGGTCAAAATTTAGATTCAGAAATCTAACATGTGGTACACTGACAGTCAATTCATGTAGTTTAAATATGATGTAAGGTCTAAATTTTCAAAGTCCTGATCATAGTAGCTTTGTGAAATAGCTTTTGGCCAGAAATGGCAAAATGAAATGAAAATTGAGTCTCAGATTTTGAAGCGTTTATTTTGTTACTACAAAGAATTAATTGTTGTAATATGGAAGCATTTTGAGAGCTCATGAAGTAATTTGCAGGGAGAAAGTTGAAGCTTCAAACTGTCTTTCTAATTGTTAATCTGCACAATCGAGTTAGAAGCATTTGGAAGAGCAAGCTATCCTGACTCTATGGGATTACCTGACAGCAGAAAATTAAAGAGGAGGAAAATTTTGCTCGGAAAATTATAGCTGTTGGCGCAACGCTTTAGACCCCACTTTCTGTTGTATACTAGTTTACGGATTAATATACCATAATCTAAAATTTTAAGTGGAGAATGAATCTTATTCAACTTTTCTTTCTTACTTGCTTGAAAAAACAAAGAGATACACTATCCATTTATAGACTTTAAAGAAAAAAACTTACAAGAATACCAATCATCTACCTTAATGTCATAAACAAATGACAATAATGCATATATGACTCTTTAACTTCTCCAATTCATGGTGACTTTTCATTTCTCAAAATTGATGATGACTCTTCATTCCTTCTAATTAAAAATGATGACTCTTCATTTCTTTCAATTGATGGTGACTCTTTATTTCTCCTAATTGATGATGATGACTCTTCATTTTTGCAATTGATGATGACTCTTCATTTCTCTTAATTGATGATGATGACTTTTCATTTCTTTCAATTGATGATGACTCTTCATTTCTCCTAATTGATGATGATGACTCTTCATTTATTCACTTTATGGTGTCTCTTCTACTTCCAAAATTAATGCCATAAAAGACATTTTTATTTGATATTCCAACACGCCCCCTCAAATTAAAATGTTTTCATACCGAACATTTCTTTTAGCCTTCTGAAAGGTTCAATAGGCAATGACTTGGTGAAAATATCTGCTACTTGTTCTATGGTATGACAATACTCCAGCTTCACGGTTTTCTGCTTTACATGGCCTCTGAGAAAATGAAACCGTGTATCTATATGTTTGCTTCTCCATGATATATTGGGTTCTTTGCAAGTTGGATGGCTGATTTGTTGTCCACAAATATTACAGTTGCTTCTTCTTATGGATGATCCAACTCCTTTAAAATATTTCCCAATCAAATAGCTTCACATACAGTAGATGAAGCTGCCATAAACTCTGCTTCGCATGAAAATAAGGCTACAACTCCTTACTTCTTTGAGGTCCATGAAAATGCAGTTGATCCAAGATAGAAGACATAGCCAGTGGTGCTTTTCCTCTCATCTTGGTCACCTCCCCAGTCTCTATCTGAATAGCTTACTAACTCTGCATTTTCACCATAAGTATAAAATAGATCAAGGTTAAGTGTGCATTTGATGTACCATAGAATCCTCTTTGCTGCTAGCCAATGAGACTCCTTCGGTGTCTCCATATAGCAACTCACAAGTCCGACTTCATAAACAATATTGGGCCTTGTGATCGTCAAGTACCTCAGGCTACCAACTAGACTTTTGAAAAGAATTGAGTCTACAAAATCTTCATTTCCTTCTCTTGATATCTTCATTCTTGTGGCTATTGTGGTGTTCACTGTGTTACAGTTACTCATCTTGAATTTCTCCAAGATCTCCTTCATGTACTTTTGAATATAAATATCCCATCTTGTTGTTACTTCACTTCGATACCAAGAAATAGGACATCAATCCATTGTCCGTCATCTCAAATTCATTGAACATCGCCTCCTTGAATTCAACAAGCATCTCGGTGCTACTTCCTGTGTATAACAAGTCATCAACATAAAGATAAATTATTAGAAATTCGCCTTGATGGTTTCTCTTCATGTAGATGCATGCTCATAAGGACATTTGGTGAAGCCGTTTTAATAAATGTAACCATCAATTCGGGCATTCCATGCCTGTGGTGCCTGCTTTAAGCCGTACAAGGCTTTCTTTAGGTGATATACTTTGTCTTCTTGCCATTTTACTAAAAAACTTTTTGGTTATTGTACATACACCTCTTCTTCAAGAATACCATTGAGAAATGCTGACTTGACATCTAGATGATATATTTTCCACCTGTGATGAGCTGCAAGTGAAATTAATAGTCTTATCGTGTTCAATCGAGTAACTGGTGCAAAGACTTCTTCATAATCGATGCCATATTTTTATTTGTAGCCTTTCACTACAAGCCTCGCCTTGTACCTATCAACTTCACCATCTGCTGTGCTTTTAATCTTGTACACCCATTTGACACATATTACTTTGTGATTTTGTGAAAGTGTTCTCAACTTCCATGTGTTGCTCTTTTGGATGTCATGCATCTCCTCCTTAATTACTGATCACCAACAATCTTCTTTCTTAGCTTCTTGGAAAGTGAGAGGCTCATGATCAGTATATAAACATAAGAGATTAGTCTCTCCATCTTCTTCGATCTGCTCATAGATTTCCCTGAGGCTTCTCATTTTGATGAGACCTCGTTGCACGAAGGATTCACTACTACTACTTTCCCCAGAAGATGGAGAATCTCTTGCAGGAGACGATATAGCATGTTGAGGAGATGGTGGTGTAGCTGGTGGTTGAACCTCATGTAGGGGCTCGTCAGGTTCATTCACCACGGGATACTCTTTGACAGTCTCTTCATTGCTGCAACTCCATGCTTCAGCTTCATTGAAGATAACGTCTCTACTAACCACTAGTTTCTTAGTTAGTGGATTATATAGCTTGTATGCCTTCGACTTCTCACTATATCCAGTGAAAATGCATTTTTCACCATGATTGTCAAGCTTCTTCCTTTTAACTTTTGGTACTTGAGCATATACAACACATCTAAAAATTCGTAGGTGTGCGACATTAGGCGTGTAACTGCTCCATGCCTCTTGAAGAGTCTTGCCCTTCACTTACTTCGTGGGGCACCGGTTAAGCAAGTAAGTTGAACAAGCCACAGCTTCTAACCAAAACTGCTTTGGCAGTCCCTTTTCTTTGAGCATGGTTCTTGTCATGTCAAAAATAGTGCGGTTCTTTCTTTCTGCGATGCTATTTTGCTGTGATGTGTAGGTAGTAGTAAACTGCCTCTTTATGCCTTACTCCCTGCAATATTCTTGAAACATATTTGAGGTGTACTCAATACCTCGATCACATTGGAGAGTTATTAGCTTGTGGCCACTCTCCGCTTCAATAAGAGCTTTAAAATTCTTGAAGGTACTAAAGGCAGCAGATTTTTCTTTAAAATGTACACCCATAACTTTCTACTGAAATTATCAATGAAGGTAATAAAATATCTATTACCTCCTAAAGAAACAGGATCTAGTGGTCCGCAGATGTCAGTATGAACAAGTTGCAATGATGCCTTTGCTCTCCACGACTTTCCACTGGGAAAAGGAAGTCGTGCTTTCTTGCCAATTATGTAAACTTCACAAGTATGACTTGGCGGATCGATTGTTGATAAATCTCATACCATGCCGGTTGTAAATAGTAGCTTCAGAAGTTTAGATGGCCGAAGCGAAGATGCCACCTCCATGACTCATTCTTCATGAGTCCTTGAAAACGCTTCTCAACTTTCATGTTTAGATGCAAGGAAAACATGCGGTTCCTTGTCATCTTAACACAAGCTATAAGACCTCCTTTTGCATTTTTCAACAAAAAATGGTTGTTCTCCATATATACTTTATATCTTTTTTTTGAATAATTGACCGATGCTAAGAATATTATACTTTTCATGTTATGAATATAATATAAAATCGAAAATATACTCGGGCTTATCATCCTTTTGGTAGATTTTGATCTTCCCTCTGTCTTCAACGGGGAGTTTTGAAGAATCTCTCAAGCTCACACTTCGATGAACTCCTTCTGCGAGTTCTATGAAAAGTTCTTTCTTCCCGCACATGTGGTTGCTAGCACCCGAGTCAAGATACCAAACATCGCATAGTGTCTAAATTTTTGACAGTTGTAGCATTGGACGTTCTTGTTGTTTCCACCTCCAGATGTAAATCTTCCCTAATTGCTTCGTCCTCGATCTCTGAAGTTTTGAAACTCCACTTGATTTTGAGTGGTTCATTATTAGGGACCACGTCCCCTTCCTCTACCATGATCACGACCTCTACTATGTGAGCCTCGATCATTTAGAGTCAGCTTTGACTCTAATGCTTGTTCCAAAACTATGGAGCCGGTCTTCTTTTACATGTATTGCTCATGAACTTGGAGAGATCCTAAAAGCTCCTCTATTGAGATTTTCTCCAAATTCTTGGACTCCTCAATTGCCGTCATTACGTGCTCGAACTTTGATGTGAGGGATCAGAGTAATTTCTCCATCACTCGGATGTCCTCCATCTTCTCTTTCTCCTCATTTTATTCAAAATTAGAAGTAATCGTGAATAATAATCAGATATTTTTTCTTCATCTTTTATTTGAGCAGCTTCAAGATCGCCCCTCAAAGTTTGGAGGCGAATTCGCTTCACCCGCTCGACTCCTTTGTAGATGATAGCAAGGATTTCTCATGCTTTCTTACTTGTTGTTGTCTCGGCAACTCTCTCGAAGGTAGACTCGTCTAACCCTTGATAGAGTAGAAAACGAGCCTTGCTATCCCTCTTTCTTTACTCTCTAAGAGTCTTCTTCTCTTCGACAGTATAGGCGGCTCCTACCTCCGGTGTGGGTTCGTTGAACCCATCAAAGATTAGCTCCCACAACTCTTGAGAACCAAATAGAGGTTTCATTTGAATTGACCAACTCTCATAGTTATCTTTCAATAACTTAGGTACTTGTGGATTGATTAGATTGTTGGTGGAGACCATGAAGAGAAGAGGAAATGAAAAAGAAATTGAATTGGCTCTGATACCAATTGTTGTATACTAGTCTAGGACTAATATACTATAATCTAAAATTTTAAGTGGAGAATGTATCTAGTTCAACTTTTCTTTCTTACTTGCTTGAAAAAAAAAAGAGGTACACTAGCCTTTTATAGACTTCAAAAAAAAAAACTTACAAGAATACCAATCATCTACCTTAGTGTCATAAACAAATGACAATAATGCATATATGACTCTTTAACTTCTCCAATTCATGGTGACTTTTCATTTCTCCAAATTGATGATGACTCTTCATTCCTTCTAATTGAAGAGACGACTCTTCATTTCTTTCAATTGATGGTGACTCTTCATTTCCCCTAATTGATGATGATGACTCTTTATTTTTTTTCAATTGATTATGATGACTCTTCATTTCTTTCAATTAATAATGACTCTTCATTTCTCCTAATTGATGCTGATGACTCTTCATTTCTTTACTTTATGACATCTCTTCTACTTTCAAATTAATGTCATAAAAGACATTTTTGTTTGATATTCCAACACTTTTCCGTAATGAGAAAATTGTAGGTAGTTGTTTGGAGCGAGTAATCCAAATGAGAGAACTAGGTAATCAAATAAGAGTTTGATCTGATAAGTCTTGGGTCTTATTTCTGAGTGCGAGAAGTTGGAGTCCGAAGTATTTTACTGTTTTAAAAGGTAACATTGTCTTGGAGGACTGACCGTCTATATTTAATCTTTTTGCAGCCACAGAGACTTAATTCAGCAGTAAAAGAGTATGTTTGGACTGAAAGAGATCGGGTTAAGGTCTGACTACCCTCTTTGCTAAAAAAATTTAAATTGTAAAAGAAGAGGAAGAAAAAGAAGGTTTCTGTTGGAGGAGAGAGTACAGTAGAGGAGGTGAAGTCATGCCAGGTGCTGTGAAGACTGCCAAGGAGTCTATGACGAAAGGCGAAGGAACAGCGGGCAGGAAGAAGCAGCAGCAGCAGAAAAGACAGTGGTCGGTCGACCGGACCGGTCGACCGACGTGCACCAAATGCACAGGATTGCTTCGGTCGACCGGACCGGTCGACCGGAGAGGGTCTCTGTAAGCAACCCAACTCTCTGTTTGTTTCGGTCGACCGGCTCGGTCGACCGTAAGAGGGAGTCGGTCGACCGGCCGGTCGACCGACAGTCGGGTTTTGGGCGAAATCTGTTGTTTCGGGAAGTTATGTATTTAAGCCCTGGTTGTAATTTTCTAGGGTTTTGTGCCTAGACAAAGTATAGCTGCGGACTCTCTTGTGTTGATAGAGATCCAGAGCTATTGTAATCCATCTTCCATAAAGAAAACTCTCTCCGTGAATTACCCCGAGGACGTAGGCAGGTTGGCCGAACCTCGTTACATCTGGTTTTTGCGATTGTTCTTCTTCTAGTTTTTGATTTCATTGTTCTGAGATTGAGATCTGATAGATCCTCTATTGGGTTGTTGTCTGTCGCGCACAACAAGTGGTATCAGAGCTTCAGGTTACGCTTGGGATATTCTGAAGATTCGAAGGGCTCCAGATCTGATCAGGTGGAGATCGTGTGTCGATCTCAGGTCAGAGGCATTGGTGTTCAAGGAGATCGTGTGTCGATCTCAGGTGGACGCAGGGAGGGCTCGTTGAATCAGGGGTGGAATAGATCTGGTGAGAAACTCAAGCTAGGGTTTCAAGGTAGAGGTAAAAATCACTTTTTTATCTCAGAAATAGATCTATTTTGCAAGTATTTGATCTTCCGCATTGTTAGAGGGTCAAGGAAAGGATCTCAATGGCAGAGGAATCTAAGTCTGTTAAAACAATGAACAACTCCAGGATTGAAGTTGTTAAGTTCAATGGAACTAACAATTTCGGGATTTGGAGGTGTGAGGTTATGGATGCATTGAATGCACAGAACCTCGAGGACACGCTCCTTTTGGAGAAGAAGAAGGATACTACCACTGATGATGAGTGGGCAAAAATGAACAGGTCGGCATGTGGCCTGATTCGCTCATGTTTGTCACAAGATATCAAATATTCTGTTCAACATGAGAAGTCAGCAAAGGATATGTGGAATACCCTCGAGAAGAAGTACCTGACAAAGAGCGTGGAGTCAAGGCTGCAGCTTAAGAGCAAGCTGTATTTATTCAGCATGCAGAGGGGAAGCACAGTAAATGAGCACCTCAATAGGTTTACAAAGCTTCTTACGGATTTGCTAAATGTGGATGCCATTATAAGTGAGGAAGACAAGTCAGTCGTTCTCCTGAACTCTCTTCCACCGGAGGAGTATGAGATATTTACAATGACATTCATAAATGGAAGGCAAACCTTAGACTATGATGAGATATCGTCAGCACTGATGAGTTATGAGAAAAGGAAGAATGAGAAACATTCTGGGAGATCTAGTTCATCAGCAGAGGCTTTGGAGGTAAGAGGCAGGAGCTCATCAAGGAAAGGCAAGGAGGTGAGAGGAAGATCGAAGTCAAGACCGGGCTTAAGGGATCTTAAGAAAGACCAGTGCATGTATTGCAAAGAGTTTGGGCACTGGAAAGTTGACTGTCCAAAGTACAAGGGGAAGAAGAAGGAATCAAAATCTGAGGCAAATCTGGCAAGAGTGACAAAGGCTGCTAGCAGTAAATCACAGGCAGAGGATTCAGATTCAGATTCTTCGGTATTCTCGTTTTCAGTTACTACTCCTGTTGTAGGTTACTCGGGGGAAAACGAGTGGATCCTGGACACAGGTGCTACATATCATGTATGCCCTAATCGAGATTGGTTTACTAGTCTTGAGAAGCTGGAGGGATGTTCGGTCGTCATGGGCGATGATCATCCATGCATCATGGAGGGTGTAGGCACAATTCCTATCAGGATGTTCGACGGGATGGTAAGGGAGCTGAAGGAAGTGAGATATGTCCCTCAGCTGAAGAGGAACTTGATCTCAGTGGGTGCTTTGGAATCATTAGGGCTCGGAGTGTCTATTAAAGAAGGTGTTCTTAAAATGACGAAGGGCTCAATGGTGGTGTTGAAGGCCAACCGCAGGAACAATTTGTATTACTTGAAGGGTAGTACAGTGACAGGCCAGGTGGCAACTTCGACCAGTCAGAAGGAAGATCTAACCCGGCTATGGCACATGAGGCTGGGACATGCAGGGGAGAAATCTATGCAAGCTCTTGTGAGGAAAGGGCTGCTGAAGGGTGCAGAGACCTGCAAACTGGATCTGTGTGAACATTGCATCATAGGCAAGAAGACGAAGGTGAAGTTTGGTACAGCTTCACACTGCACCGAAGGCATTCTTGATTATGTTCACACGGACGTATGGGGACCCACAAAGACTGCATCAATAGGGGGAACCTACTACTTTGTGTCGTTTATCGATGATTATTCTAGGCGGTGCTGGGTGTACACCATGCGACACAAGAATGAAGTCCTAGAATTGTTTGTGAAGTGGAAGGTTAATCAGGAAAGGAGTACGGGAAGAAAAGTCAAGGTCCTTCGTTCTGACAACGGAGGAGAGTACAAGTCAGACCCTTTCCAGAAGCTATGTCTTGATGAGGGCATAGAGAGGCACTTCACAGTGAGGGAAACTCCGCAACAGAATGGGGTGGCTGAAAGAATGAACCGGACTTTGCTAGAGAAGGTTCGATGCATATTGTCCAATGCAGGATTACCAAAGAAGTTTTGGCTGAAGCGTTGGGGTATGCATGCCATCTCGTCAATAGGTTGCCGTCGTCTGCAATAGGGGAAAGACCCCCCTTGAAGCTTGGTCGGGTAAAGCTGCAGGAGATTATGATGTGCTCTGGATATTTGGATGTCCAGCCTACTATCACGTAAAAGAAGACAAATTGGATCCGAGAGCGAAAAAAGGTGTGTTTGTTGGCTTCAAGAAAGGAACCAAGGGGTTCAAGATCTGGGACCAACAGGACAACAAATTCATAATCAGCAGAGATGTCACTTTTGATGAGGCCTCGATGATGAAGCCTACAGTCTCTCAGCAGGTGGAGACTAAGAAGACCAAGGAGCTATTGCAGCAGGTGGAGAGTGATGCAGATCCACCATCTCTAGAAGACTCAGTATCTGTGAGGATCATTCCTGAGGTGACACAGGGAGGTGATCAAGTTGCAGAAGAAGATGCTGAGGTTGTTGAAGAGGATCAGGAACAGGTTATGGATACAGTTCCAGATCCCACTGCAGTTGGAAGACCACGGAGGAATACTAGGAGACCTAGCTGGCTCACTACAGACATGGTGATTGCTTATGCACTTTCAGTTGTTGAAGAGGCCATTCCATCTACTTTCAGGGAATCTGAAATCAGTTCAGAAGCTGAGTTATGGAAAGGGGCTATGAATGAAGAGATGCAGTCTCTTTATAAGAACAACACATGAGAACTGACCAAGTTGCCCAAGGGGAAGAAAGCCATAGGGTGTAAGTGGGTATTTGCTAAGAAGCAGGGATCACTCCAAGAAGACAAAGTGCGCTACAAGGCAAGGCTGGTGGCTAAAGGCTACGCACAGAGAGAAGGGATCGACTACAACGAGGTGTTCTCCCCAGTTGTAAAACACTCGTCTATTCGGATCCTATTGGCCTTGGTGGCACAGAACGAGTTGGACCTTGACCAACTTGATGTGAAGACCGCCTTTCTCCACGGCGATCTTGAGGAGGAGATCTACATGACTCAGCCCACAGGTTACAAAACTGCAGGGAAAGAGGAGTTGGTATACAAGCTGAAGAAATCGCTGTACGGTTTGAAGCAGTCTCCAAGACAATGGTACAAGCGATTTGACAGCTTCATCAGGAAGAAGAAGTACACAAGAAGCCATTATGATCCATGTGTGTACTACAACAAGTTACCATCTGGTGAGTATGTCTATCTACTACTTTACGTAGATGATATGCTAATTGCTTCTAGGTCAAGATCTGCAATTGATTCTCTGAAGAAGACTTTATCGTCTGAGTTCGAGATGAAGGACCTGGGGGAAGCAAGGAAAGTATTGGGTATGGAGATCACAAGGGACAGGGAAGCTGGCAGGATTAGCTTGACTCAGAAGGGCTATCTGGAGAAGGTACTGCAGAGATTTAATATCGGGAAAGATACAAAGACTGTAAGTACACCAATGGCGCCGCACTTCAAGTTGTCAGCGAAGATGTCTCCAAGGAGTGTTCAGGAGCGTGAGCATATGACTCATGTACCATATGCCAATGCAGTGGGAAGCTTGATGTATGCAATGGTGTGTACAAGGCCGGATCTATCACAGGCAGTTTCCATGGTTAGCAGATATATGCATGATCCAGGTCAGGGTCATTGGGAAGCAGTGAAGTGGATCCTGAGGTACATCAAGGGTACTGTTGATGTAGGCCTCGTGTTTGAGAAGGACAACACTGGGAAGCAAGAATGCATAGGGTACGTGGATTCGGACTATGCAGGTGATCTTGACAAACGCCGGTCGACGACGGGGTATGTATTCACATTCTCGCAGGCACCGGTGAGTTGGCGCTCCACACTTCAGTCCACAGTCGCATTGTCGACTACAGAGGCAGAGTATATGGCCTTGACCGAGGCCATGAAGGAGGCGATTTGGCTTCAGGGATTGCTAGATGACTTGGGAGTGGAACAGGAGATCTTGAAGATACACTGTGACAGTATGAGTGCCATTTATTTGGCAAGGAACCAAGTCTACCACGCAAGGACGAAGCACATCGATGTCAGGTATCACTTTGTTCGGGAGATTCTGGAGGAAGATGACATCAATTTATTGAAGATTCATACTTCGGAGAATCCGGCCGATATGCTTACAAAGGTGGTGTCGGGAGTAAAGTTTGCACACTGCAAAGACTTGCTCCAGATTCTTCAGGTGAATTGAGCTTGCTGAAGCTCATGTGGATGAACTACGGAAGGCTTGATCCCTTGGGCAAGGGGTACGTAGGCAACCAGATTGGTGCAGCCGCAATCGAGTCAGTGTTCGGCTCAGATTTAACAATCTTCACCGAGGTGGAGAATTGTTGGAGGAGAGAGTACAGTAGAGGAGGTGAAGTCATGCCAGGTGCTGTTGAAGACTGCCAAGGAGTCTATGACGAAAGGCGAAGGAACAGCGGGCAGGAAGAAGCAGCAGCAGCAGAAAAGACAGTGGTCGGTCGACCGGACCGGTCGACCGACGTGCACCAAATGCACAGGATTGCTTCGGTCGACCGGACCGGTCGACCGGAGAGGGTCTCTGTAAGCAAACCAACTCTCTGTTTGTTTCGGTCGACCGGCTCGGTCGACCGTAAGAGGGAGTCGGTCGACCGGCCGGTCGACCGACAGTCGGGTTTTGGGCGAAATCTGTTGTTTCGGGAAGTTATGTATTTAAGCCCTGGTTGTAATTTTCTAGGGTTTTGTGCCTAGACAAAGTATAGCTGCGGACTCTCTTGTGTTGATAGAGATCCAGAGCTATTGTAATCCATCTTCCATAAAGAAAACTCTCTCCGTGAATTGCCCCGAGGACGTAGGCAGGTTGGCCGAACCTCGTTACATCTGGTTTTTGCGATTGTTCTTCTTCTAGTTTTTGATTTCATTGTTCTGAGATTGAGATCTGATAGATCCTCTATTGGGTTGTTGTCTGTCGCGCACAACAGTTTCTTCAGCCATGTTGTATAGTTGCTTAATTTGGCTTGATATATTTAATTGTCATCCTATCTTGCGATTTGATTCTTCTATCTTTTGATTTAATTCCTTCCCTGATTGCAACACTATTGTGATCCCTTCATTTATGTCAAGGGTACTTGTTACCTTGTTACTTGTCAAAAATTTTTTTTTTTTGGCTAGTTAAGAGAGATATGAAGAGACCCATTGTCATGAACGTGCAAGAACTCGAACCGACGATCTGTGGTAGGTGAGAGGAGTTCACGAATCAAATCTACACTTTCCTCAAACCATTTCAATCAGAATCATTCGGATCATCGTCGTTGCCCGAGGTTCTCCGGGCGGAGACCTATGGCTGCAGTGGGTCGTACCCGTGCCAAGTGCGAGCCCAAACCTGGGTTGCGTCAAAGTACAAACATTATTGGGGTTATTTTAGTTGTTTTAAACTGATTTGGACATTTAAAAATTCTAAATTTTGATAAATAATTTGAGCTTGAAGTTTTTGTTGCATATGGGTTCGGTGAGAGCGAAAGACATAGGCGTTTATGTTGACACGAATATGAACAAATTAAAATATAATTAGTGGGAGGTGAGATTTTTTTGTGTCTATTAATAAATTAATACTTTAAAAGTCCGCAGGATGATTTTGAGCATTGGAGAGACTTCGGCGGGACTTTTAAAAAAATGATTTAATTTTCTGCATAAATTCATGTAATGCACATTGAAAATGCGACCGAAAATACTTTCTTGGAGGAAAAAAAGGGAAAACTTTCCTCAAGGCGATAATTATCACCATCAAATGTCAGTTGGTGCTCCAGGGTCGACTTCAACAAGGCTTCATCAGAGATGTTCAGAAAATTGGATTTTTTTTTTTTTTTTTCCCTTACTCTCTGTATGTGCGTTTTTGCGTGTTTTGAGGGGAAGAGACTAGAAAGGGACAGACGGGTTGTACATGGGACTGGAGACGGAGGCAACTCAAAGAAAACAATGTGCTGTGAATTCACTTAATTGTTTAATAAGTTTGTAATACCATGACTACAAATTTTGTTTAAATTGATTTCCCCTCACATGTTATAAAGAGATTCAAACTCATAGTCTTTTTCACGAGAAAAAAAGTTAAAAAAATATCACACCACACAAAAGGAACTTCTCGCTGAAGTTGCATATTTAATTTCACGATACAACTCGTGACAACATTTGCTTAAAAGAACAACGATAACAGCAATAACAGTATATAATAAGAAAAGATAAATTTCCATCACGGTTACTCACTTACTCCCCCTCACTTTTATTTATTTTATATCATTATTTCTAGATAAGGAAAAAAAACGTAGATCGCATGTATATTCTCATGCCGAGGGTGGGGCACTTCCACGCACGTAGGAACGACAGAAGATGTCTCAAGCCTTCTGCTCAATCGGCACACTCCGGAGCACGACAGTCTCGACGGTGAGCCCGGGGCCGAACCCAAACAGCACCCCCCACTCGAACCCTTCTCCAGTGGTGGCCATCCCCTCCGCCGCCGACCTCCTCCTCATCTCGTCCAGTATGAACAGCACGCACGCGCTCGACATGTTCCCGTACTCCTTGAGCACCTCCCTCGTCGCCCTCAGCTTCTCCTTCTTCAACCCCAGCTTTTCCTCCACCTTATCAAGAATCGCGGGCCCCCCGGGGTGCGCCACCCAGAATATCGAGTTCCAGTCGGATGTGCTGCCGCTCACGTGGCTGTTCAGGGGCCCGAACGCCTCCTGCAGCCTCCCCTCGATGTTCCTCGACACGAACCCGGCCACGTCCTTGGACAGATGGAACGTCAGGCCTTCCTCCCTCAGGTGGCCTTCGATGGTGCCCTGCGAGTCTGGGAGGATCGTCTCGGACGCGTAGACCATGTGGAAGAGCGGGCGCTCCAGGGACGGGTCGGGGTCCGCGCCAACGATGACTGCGGCAGCGCCATCTCCAAACAAGGCCTGCCCGACAAGGCTGTCGAGGTGGGACTCGGAGGGACCGCGGAAGGTCACCACGGTGATCTCCGAGCAGACCACGAGGACACGCGCCCCGTGGTTGTTCTCCGCCAGGTCCTTTGCCAGGCGGAGGACAGTGCCACCCGCGAAGCAGCCCTGTCGTTAAAAAGTGTGTATGAGTTATATATGGGCTCGCAGATCATAAACTCTTGAGTTGAAATATGTGCGTTACCTGCTGATAGAGCATAAGCGACGGACGGAGGGGGAGAGGTTGAGGAGCTTGATGATCTGGTAGTCGGCGCCGGGCATGTCGACGCCGCTGGTGGTGCAGAAAATGAGGTGAGTGATCTCAGACTTTGGAAGCCCCCATTCCTTGATGGCGGCAGCGGCCGCAGCGGCCCCCAGTTTGGGGATCTCGGCGATCAGCATGTCCTGGCGATCGTTCAGTGACGGAGCGGAGAATGCACATATGTTCGGGTGCTCTTTCAAGATATCCTCGTTGAGGTGCATGTACCGCTTGCGGATCATCGACTTCTCACCTTACAGACATTATATATTATCATTGTAGTTGTTATATATGCTTGCGTTTCGTTAAAAAGCTTTTAAAAGAACGAAGTAACACGAACTTACAGATTCTTTTAAACCTCTCCTTGAGGTCAACGAGGTGCTCGCTGTCGGTGATGCGGAAGTAGAAGTCCGGGAACTCGGCTTGGTACATGATGTTGGTAGGGTTGGCGGTGCCGATGGCCAGCACGGCCGCCGGGCCATCTGCCCGCTGCATCTGACGGATTTCTTGCAATGCCTTCGACATAATGCTGGAAGCTAGAGCAATAGAAATGTACTACGAACACAAAAGATGGAAGAAGATTGGATTCGATGCCTATAAGTGCATTAACTTGGAGGTATTTATAGGGGCTGGGAGAAAGAGAGAATTAACATTATTTCTTTTTTCCTTTTCATTCCGTGCGAATTCTGAGACTAAAAACTTCATGCATGCACACTTATTTCTTCTTTTATTAATATTATTCTCTTTTTTCTTAGATTGCTATTTCTGGTTTGGATGTAGTACGTAGGAGAGAAGAAAAAACACATTTTCGTGCATCCGATTTTTCATATTTCTGCAGTTCAAGTCAAAGAATTATAATTCTCACTGATTTTATATTAATTTAATCAATACTTATGACCTGCAAATTTAAGTGGGATTTACAGAGCAAAGTTCTTTCTCTCTCACTCTTTTATTTTACTCTTAATTATTAACGGTGGCCAGAGACTTCACCTACCCTTCTCTAACAACTAGATGAAGCAAGCTTATTTGAGCTTAAGGAGAGTGGTCAGAGAGTGTACTTACGTGAAGCAACGCAACAAGAATAGAGCACAGAAATGACAACAGAACGGTAGAAATAAATGGCACCGACTTCTCTACGATCACGGATGCAAGAAATTCCTATAATTCATGGCTAAAAATTGGGAAAAGGAAAACAAATTTTTCTATATGTCTCAATCCATTGACGTGTGCATGCATTGCTTCAACCCGATATTTCATGGTTGAACGTCTGGTCAAAGCAAAGGCCGCAATTAATTAATTAATTTCTCTAGTTCAAACAAGGGCTCTAGCACGAACAAAACGAGAAAGAGCACAAATACAGCATGTGGGCCAGCTGAATGACAAAAAACTACCATCATCTAGTGCCCAATTTGTTCCACCATGCCAGAAATTAAAGAAAACACTGTTGCTCTTAGAATTGATGTTTGCAGAACTTGACAATATGATCAGTACTTTATTGCGCGTAGACAATAACCTCTCTGAGGAATCCGCCCACCAGTCGGAGACTTGATGCAGGCAGAGATGTACCCAACACGACAAGAACACAGAAATAATAGAGAAAAGCAATCAACATAATATTTAACAAGGTTCGGCAACGTGCCTACGTCCTCGGAGCAAGGGGGGAGAGATTTTATTGATTCAACAATCAATACAAACTAATACAGAGGGAACTTTTCAGGATATTCTTAGGGTTTCGATACATTAGGGCTCTAGCCCTTATTTATAGCCACAGAGTCTCTGATTTAAGAAACCCAGATTGAATTCGATCCCATCCAGAAAAGGAATCCGAATCCCAAAAGGAAAGCAGAAAACGCGTCTGTCGGTCGATCCCCGGTCGACCCATGCCACGGTCGACCGCGCCGGTCGACTGGACCCAACCGAGAGCTAAGGCCTGTCAGTGGTCGACCGGGCTAACCTTGTGCACGTCGTGCACGCCGGTCGATCGGGCAGTCGATCGATCTCCTCCACCAGTCGACCGGGCGGCCGACTGGGAGCACAATCTGGCCTGCTCAATGCTCCGTTTCTCGATCCTTTTGATTTTCGATCTCTGTGCTAACTTCCTCTACTCCTCTATCTCCTCTCCCTACAATTCTCCACCTCGGTGAAGATTTTTCAAATCTGAGCCGATCTCCAATGAACTCCAGTCTATCGCCTGGCGAAATCGACACACAATCTCGGCGAAATCGAGACACGATCTCGGCTTGGAATCTGTAGCTCAGCTATCAATTAGGATGCACCACACATGCCTTCCCTACACTTCACCTAAGAGAACTTTCATACATGCCGATCACCGAACGTGTCTCCTACTCCGTAACTACATGACCTCACGAAGAGCTCATCATGAGTCAACACTGACTCTCTAATTGACTGGCTCTATCTAGTCTACATGTCTTCAGCTGACGGTCCAACCAAGTCCGAGTACAGCACACAGAACACCATCATCGGCTTCAACAAACTGAATGCACACCCCTCCTATGCAAGCTCAATTGTCTTCTCACCAGAAGTTCATCTGTTCATCGAGATCATAATGTTTCACCTCTACGTGAAGTCCAACTCTCCACTTCTACGTGAAGTCCCAATCAGCTTCTCGAGAACCCAAATAGTTTCATATGGATTGCATCTCTAAATATGGCTGCGCCTTTACGGCTGCCTATGTACCTTGCCCAAATGATCAAGCCAACCGTAGTTCATTCAAATGAGCTCCATTAAGCTCAAGCACGTGTACCTGAATCTTCAGCAGCGAACCTATCTGGCTGAGTCATATGAACCTCCTCACGACCATCATGGAGAACAACGACCTTTAACTTTAGCTTGTCGCAATCACAAGCTTGAGATTCATACTTTTTTACCCACGAGCGTGGTTTTACCTTAGTTCCAATGGCTGCAAATAACTCGACATTCTCATCAATGTCTTCAACCTGTTCAGTATCAACCTTGGCTACATGATCTCCACCCGGTGTCACATTTGGTGAAGTCTTCACTGATACCGAACCAACTGGAGATGGTGGAGTAGCATCAACCTCCATCCGCTGTGATACTTTCTTGGTCTCCGTCTCTCCACCTGCTGAGAGACGGTAGACTTCAACACTGAAGTCTCATCAAACGTGAGATGCCTACTCAACACGATCTTCTTGTTTCGGGGTCCCATAACCTGTAGCCTTTCATATTCCTTTTGACATCCAAAAACACAAATTCTTTGTTCGCGGATTCACCTTGCTTTCTTTGGCACTGAAGTAGGTCGGACTTCTAAATTCCCGCAACAAACCATGATTTTGAACAGTTTTTCAGACCAAATTTTCAATGGAGTTTTATCTCCTATCGCAGTCGATCCATTTATGAGATGGCTAGCATCACAATCGCCTCAGCCTAAAATAATTTGTCTAATCTTGCATTAGACAACAAACACCGAACCTTCTCCAGTAAGGAACGGTTTACTTCCTTATCCAACCCATTTATACCTTCTGTGAAGTGAGTACCAATACCAGTGTTCTGGCCAAATCGTAGGAATTGGTTCATGTCTCTTTCAATATCACCAATCTGTAGCTCCTTAATCTTCCTACCTGTCTGCTTCTCCATTCTTCCTTTCCACTTCACCAACATATCTAGGGCTTCACACCTTTGTCTCATGGGATATATCCAGCAATGCCTAGATAAACTATCAATAAAAGAGACAAAGTACCTGTGACCTCCAAGCAATGCAGTCTTAGCAGGTCCCCAAACGCTTACGTGAATACAATCAAGAAGACCTTCTGAGCAGTGAGTACTGGTGCTGAATTTCACCTTCTTCTTGTCCAGAACGCTGTGTTCACCTTCCAAGTTGTAGGTAGCAGCACCTTCCAATGATCCCTTCTTTGCAGGAGCTTGCAAAGACCTTTCACCTCTTTGTCCGACCTTCACCTGCCAGACCTTTGTGCAAACATCATCTGAAGAATTAGAAGTCTCCACCTGACCTGTAACCGTACTACCCTTCAAGTAGTAGAGATTTTCCCAGCGGACGCCCTTCAACACCACCATTGAACCTTTGATCATCTTGAAAATACCATCTCGTACAGATATCACAAGACCCAATGCTTCCAAAGCGCCAATAGAGATAAGATTCATTTTGAGTTGAGGTACATACCTCACCTCCTTCAATTCTCATATTATCCCATCTTTCATCTTGATACCGACTGTACCTATCCCTTCTATATTACACGGATGATCATCACCCATGATCGTGTAACATCCATCTAGCTTCTCAAAACTAGAAAACCAGGTCCTGTTCGGGCATACATGATAGGTGGCTCCAGTATCTAAGATAGATGGCTTCAGCATTATCTGAGTTACAAACAGTAGGAGTAGTAAAAGAGAAAGAGAATACCGATGAGTCTTCATCCGATCCATCTGCATGTGCGAGATTCGCCTCAGTGTTTGACCCATCTTCTTACCTTTGGCCTTCGGGCAATCAACTTTCCAGTGCCCAGTTCCTTGCACAAGGCACACTGATTTCTCTTCAGATCTCTGAAACCTGATCTGGACTTTGACCTTCCCTGATCATCTCTTCCCTTCCTATTGGAACTTCAGCCTCTTATCGCCAATGCCTCTGCTGTTGTGTTCTCCAAAGAAGACAATCTATCCTGTCTTCTTGCTTCATAACTTACAAGAGCAGCAGACACCTCACTGTAGTTAAGGGACTTTCTTCCATTGATCAATGTAAGAGTAAAGGTCTCATACTCTTCCCTAGGAAGATAATTCAATAGGATTACCGCCTTATCCTCTTTATTGGTCTTCACATCCACATTAACTAGATCTGTAAGAAGCTTCGTGTAGCGATTCAAGTGTTCATTGATGGAGCATCCTCATTGCATCTGAAAACCATAAAGCTTACTCTTCAACTGCAATCGCGATTCTATACTTTTTATCAGATACTTCTTCTCCAGGATCTTCCATAGCAGCCTCGCAGATGTCTTATGCAACACATGATACTCAATGTTTTGTGTCAGATAAGACCTGATCAAGCTACACGTCGTACGATTGATCTTGTCCCAATCTTCTTCTGTCGTTGATGCGCGCTTCTTCTCCAACCGTAGAATGTCTTCAAGGTTTAATGCCGTCAGCTCATCCATCACCTCACACCTCCACATACCAAAATTGTTCATACCGTTGAACTTTACCACATCAATCCTCAGCGGATGTGAATTCATGGATGTACCTTCTCCAGCCATCTTCTCAACTAATTCCTCAAAGCAATGCGAAACAAACGGAGTTAGATAAAATAAACTAGATAAAGACAAGATCTTTACCTCCACGCGAAACCCTCGAAGAGTTTCTGAAACTATCTGCTCCTTCGAATTAATTCCTCGAGCAATCTACACGCTGTTTTGAGATCGATACATGATCTCACAAACAGTCCCAACACCGCTACGAGATCGACACACGATCTCTGCCAAACAGCAACTGATGCCCTTGAAATCAACACACGATCCCACGACAAACCTGAGATGCTTTGATACCAATTGTTGCGCGTAGGACAACAACCTCTCTGAGGAATCCCCCACCAGGCGGATACTTGATGCAGCCGGAGACGTATCCAACAGGACAAGAATAAAGAAACAATAGAGAAAAGCAATCAACACAGTATTTAATGAGGTTCGGCAACGTGCCTACGTCCTCGGGGTAAGGGAGAGAGAGATTTTATTGATTCAACAATCAATACAAACTAATATAAGGAAACCTTTTAGGAGATTCTTAGGGTTTCAATACATGAGGGCTCTAGCCCTTATTTATAGCCACAGAGTCCCTGGAGTTAAGGAAACCCAGATTGAATTCGATCCCATCCAGAAAAGAATCTGAATCCTAAAAGGAAAGCAGAAAATGCGTCTGTCGGTCGACTGACCGGTCGACCGGACCCAACCGAGAGCTAAGGCTTGTCAGTCGGTCGACCGGGCCGGTCGACTGCTCTCTGCCACGGTCGACTGTTGACACTCTAAAAAAGACAAGATTCCTAACTGGCCTGAACAATGTCTAACTTGTTGACATTTATAAAAGACAAGTTGCAGACAAGCTGACGATCAGTTCTTCACCCATCTTAAAAGGGACGCATCAGCAGCTTGGACTCTACTGATCTGGGAAGCAGACAGTAAACCAAGAAAAGCTCATAGGGGACACTAAGTTAGCTCAACACTTAGCCCCGCATGAGCCCATAAGATGAATCTCGCATGAGAAGCTGAAATTACTTAAAATCGCGGAGAGAGTTCCCTCGAACGTCGCTACGAGAGATAACTCTGCAGACAGTCAACTTCAGCTGAAGCCCTATGCAGCTGCGCAGAAGGCTAATTGGTAGCTTTGCCATGAAAGTATCCAGCTCCGCTGAAGAGCTTTCTTTCTAACTTCGCCAGACGCTTTCCCCAGCTCCACTGCGAGATCGACGAAGTAGCCCCGCTGCGGGTCTTTTATGGTCACCTTTGACCAATCAAATCTCTAGATGAGATCAAATCTATTCAAGATCAAATCAAATCGAGATCAAATTGAGATCAAATATGGCAGTTGCTTGCCATAATCTCTTGACTCTCCTAAAACAAGTAAGAAGATCAGGGGAGATCTTTCAGTTATTTGGAAAGAATCAAAAGGGATCAGAAGATCAATATTACCTGTATTCCTAGCTTCGCAAAAGCTAATTCTAGCCTCGCGGCAAGGCTACTTTTCATATTTAAACAGATTGACTCAATCTGTTTCCAGACTTTCAAGGGATAATTATACCCATGCTCTCCCTATAAATAGCCCACCAGGGGCATACGAAGAGAGAGGCTGAAAAGAGGAGAAGAGGACTAAATACAGAGATCTACTCTCTTTCTTCCAAGAATTCAGAGAACTACTTCTCTAATCAGGGTGCTAATACCATAATATCTTTTTTCCTCTCAAGGAATTTTCGGAACCAGGCGAGAAGGAATTCCCAAGTGGAGACAGTTTGAGAAGTAACAAGAGGGTTCTACCAACCTTCTGTTCTCCGATTCTCTGAACTAGGCGAGAAGGGAATCCCTTCAGGCAGCAGTCCGATTATCTGATCGATCGCATCGTCAAAGGGATAAAGTAATCGCACGCTGATCAGATTCCTACCGGCACACTTCCCCAGAACTACTAGAGGAGATCTACTTGTAAACTTTTTCCTTCAAAGAGTTGCTTGTAATTTAGCTGCTCGACCCCTTTTTATAAGTTTTTCCCTTTGCAAAATCAATGGAAAATAAGATGGTGACTCCGCTAGGGAGTGCATACTCCACTGCTGAGAATCAAGTATTGCAATGCAACGAACAGACCTTCGGGTCTACTTCTAAATTCAAGAAAGCCGGTATGGCCAGAGCCCCTCTGGCTAAATCTTCAAAGCAAGTCTCTGTGAAAATAGATAAGGCTCCCTGCGAGCCTACCACGGTCATCTGGCACAACAAGGAAGCAGGCCCGTAATGCAAGGGTTAGAATTTTGAGCCTGTTACCTTTGAGAACCTAGTCTCTCATTTTGACCAAGGAAAATTCGAAGAACTCATCTCTGGGGTGGTCCAATGCTCCATGCACGAAAGCATAGAAGATCTTGATGACCAAGATTTCGGAGCAGAAACCGGAAGCAGAATCTTCCAACCCTTCTCAGCCTCGCGTGTGGTTAAACAGGTTCCCTGCGAACCTAAGCAGATGTGGAGGCCAAAGCAGAAAGCTCTGCATGAAGCTTCAGGCGTAGCGATGCCACAGGTCTGCCTGTCCCTCGAAGATGAAGGCAAAATGCCCACCTGCTTTGTTGACACCATCAGCCACGAAGTCAAAACAGCGACTATACCTTCGCCTAATTCAGGAGCAGTTACTCCTCACTAACCTCGTTCTTATGAGCGAAGCTACTGATGGCGTAGCAAACACAGCGCCAGTACCTCAGGGTGGGTACGCGCGGAGTTCCTAGCCGCCAGGCTAGAACTAAAGCACCTGCCCGTGTTAACCTCCTTCGCAGCAAGGTAGCGGATAAAACACTACAGTGTGTTCCACTTCCCAGTTCATCAAGCACTAAACTCGCTCTTTGCAGCGGAGCTAAGGGATTGTCCCCAAGTGTTGACAGTGGTGCTTATGCAGCTTCAGCACCCAAAGACATTCCAAAGTTCTTAGCCGCGAAGTTAGAGCTAAAGCATTATTTAGTGCTAACTACCTCGGCGGTGATGAAAAGTGCAGGACATCGTCCTATCCGCGATCCAACAAAGCCTCTATGCTAAATCACTTAAGCCCTGCTGGGTCTAACTTGCGAGAATTCTTGACAAACAATCGGAAGTCGGGACCTTTCCAAACTTCTCCCTTTTATTGTTAACAAGTGGGATGTCAGTTGGTGACAGTCCATTCACTCCATTGCCGGTTGGGACCAATCCCCGCCTCTCCTCCAAGTCGACGATCAGTTTTTGATCGACAATCGGATCAAGCTCCTGTGAAGCATAACAAAAGGAAGGTGTCGCAAGATCTATCAGACCTGCCCTTTGTGTCTATCAATATGATCAGAAGGGGGCGGGCACCACATAGGGGCGGACGAGCGTCGCATGCCCCAAACTCTTCTTCCTCCAGTTTTCCAGATCCGGACTATAGTCCAGGCCTTGGCGAAGTCTTGGTGCACGAAGAAGGCGTCTTCCGAAACACCAGATCTAGGGTTGCAATACCCTACAATTATGAGCAGCCATCCTCCTCAACTACAGTAACCTCGCCAGAACCAATGAGAAGATCATTTCAATGGTCTGATGAGGAGGACGAAGATAATGGGTATGCCTCTTCAGCGACGGTCAGCTCGGTATGAACGAATAAAGTGTCAGTAAATATGGCTGATAACGGTAATGATGACCTCCTACGACGGTTGGAAGCCCAAGAGCAAACCTCTAAGGCTCAGTAGGAAGCCTTGGACAACATTTAACAGATGCTCGTTCAACTCCTCATTAACCGAAATAACAATGATACTGGGAGTGATCATAACGAGGAAGAACATCATAGCAACGAACAATCAAAGATTGAGAAGTCAAAAGAGAGTTCTTCTTTAGACGCTGAAGTTCTTAAGGGCATCCAGGCTCACATCGCATCCCTAACTCAAAGGGATGAGCTAAAGAAAGTAGGGACAGTCTGTCTTTACCCTTTGGAATGGGATTCAGTACCATACCTGCCAAAGTTCAAACCACCAACTTTACATACGTATGATGGTAAGAGCTCGCCAAACCAGCACATCTACTACTTTCGGTCTCAGACCGGTAATGTCATAGACAATGATGTCATCATGGCCAGACTGTTCATTGGCACCTTGAAGGGGGTAGCATTCGACTGGTTCGAAGCCTTCCTCTGGACTCTATCAATTCTTGGGTCGACCTAAAAACTCGATTTCTTTCTCGTTTCTACGAGGATGATACCGAGGTGATCATGACAAACTCCTCTCTACCGTACAGAAGAAGGGCGAATCTATCCGCGACTACATTGAACGGTTCAGAAACTTGTCTTTGATGTACCCAGCAGGGATGCCATTACCCATGCTCTTATAGACATGCAGACATAACTTTTTGACCAAGTGGAGATCTGTATGGGAGTTGTTAAAGCCCACACCAGGAAGGAACTAATCGAACAAGCTGAAATAGCCGAAAAATCAGCTAAGAAGTTTGAACCATCCACCCCTAGAAGCAAATGAGGTACGAATAATAAAGGACGCGACGACATGGCATATTCTTCTCAAGCCAAAGGGAAAGAGACTATGTCCGTTGAATTGTCAGGGGATATTCAGTTAAAGGCCAAGAAGAGCAACTTTAATAGTTAGGAGTCTAAGTTTCCTCCGAAACTGTACTCCTTCAAAGACAAACAAGTGGTCACAATATTCCATTTACTTTACAAAGAGAATAAATTGAAGCTACCGGATGCTCGACGTCCTAATGAAGTGGGACGCACGAACGATCCCAACTATTGCCTCTTCCACAGGATGGTCCATCACCCTACAGATAAGTGCTTTATCCTCAAGGATAGAATTCAAGTTTTAGTCGACATCGGAGTTCTGACTCTGAAATCAGAGCAAAAGAAAGTCACTACAAATATGGTGACTCTCGAGTTTGACAAAACCCCAAAAGTCACAGTTCCTGATGGGACTTTTTCAATCCCTGCACCACGGCTAGAAGTAAAGTATCCTTCAGCTAAAACTCAAGATAATAAGAGTCTTGTTTCCTTGACACTGGAGACAGGGGAAGTCATGTGGATACACCCAGACCTTTTCCAAGATGAACAATGGGATTCGAAGAAATCTAAGTCGATAGGCAAATCTTGAAATATTGTCTCCATCCTGCCGATGATGACAATCTCACATCAGCTTCTCTCAGCGACTCCGAAGGAGAAAAGCACGCTTACACGACGTAGGCTGATGTACCTCATGTTGGCCCAAAAGTCTTCCACTCTAGTTTTGATGATGATTAACTCATGTAGTTATGTGTACTAATAATCTTGTGATTTTAGTTTCAGATCTTTATTCAAGATATTAGTAGGTGATTAGCTTCAACAAGATGGTTTGGAAGCTTTCATGGTGTTTCTAGAGCCCGAGCATCAAGATCATATATAGCACTCGTTGGAGTCAAGCTTGGAGTTTTGGAGTTTTGGATCGAGTCGGCTTGGAGACAGCGCTCTACAAGAAGACCTCGGTGCCTAGTTTAGTTTTGTGTTTAGATCCATTTATAAAGATTAGAATAGTATGATATACTCAAGTTCACAATACACACACGTTTATGTTTTGATTTTAGTTTTTGATTTTTGTTTAACCGATCTTGGTTTTCATGAATAGATATGTATCAAAACAAGTTTACATGTGTTTATGTATATTAGCATGTTCTATATACATGAATGCTTCATATCCTAGACAAACTTAATTTGATATACCTATTCATGTGTTTTAGGTTTTGTGTTTTAACAAAACATATTTTTGGAAATAAAGTCAAAAATTATGATATGTATATGTTTCTTGTATATTGGATTTATATCCATATGCATCATGCTTCAAAGTGTTTAAATATCATATTTTTGTATTTGGATGAGTTTCGAAAAAATCAGATTTCCTATTGAAAAATTCAAGTTTGGAAAAATACAATTTTTAGTTTTTGGTAATTTTTCCTTAACACAAAAATGGTTCAAAATGTTTGATATTTGTGTTAAAATTTTTATCACATGTTTATATATCAATGTAAAATGAGAAAACTATTTTGTGGATTTTTAGAGATTTTATGGGAATTTTTAAGACTTTAAAAATCCAGTTTTTCAGTCCCAGATTTTGGCTGCCAGGCTCTGGCGGTCGACCGTAACGGTCGACCGGACCAGGAGCCGGTCGACCATAGCGGTCGACCGACGTGCACAGAACGTGCACGCTGGCCTGCCCATTAAGCCGGTCGACCGAGCGGTCGGCCGACTGAAAGCAACCCACTCTCGGGTTGCTTCGGTCGACCGGGCGGTCGACCGGCCAGAGAGTCGTTGCTCTTTGGTTCAGGGCCCGGTCGACCGAGCGGTCGACCGATAGCAGCTAACGGTCAAAAATTGACCGTTGGCCGGTCGACCGGAAGGTCTAATCTGCCTAAATTAGCTGCTAACGGCTAGTTTATTTGGAGGCCTATAAAAACCCCATTTGTGACCAGTTTTCATTAAGAATTTTTGGGCTAAAATTTTTAAGCTTTCTCTAGTGTTTACTCAAGTTCTGAAAAGAGTTTCTTTGTGCTAAAAGATCAATCTTCATTGTTTTCAAAAGTGTTTTATTATTTTAAAGAAAAATAGTCTTTTAGGAATTTGTTTTGGTCTAATCATTCTATATCTTTGTGGAGATTTCCCAAGTGATTTTTCTTTGTTTTAAGCACTTTGTTTTCCACACTTGAGCTTCATTCTATCCTATCTATAGGGTCTTTATGTTTGTGGGAAAAGAAATCGGTTTGTGATCTTTTGATCACCAAGTTGTAAACCCTAATTATTGCTTCGCTTTGTGCCTTTCCCTCATAGAGTTGAGGAGGTTGTGCAATTGGGTTGTATCCCTCAAGTTGTGAGGTAATCCTTGTATAGCTTTGTGCTTATCTCTGAGTTGTGAGGTGATTGTTTTGGTTGGCTTGGTGCTTTGCCTCTAGTGAGAGGTTGTGGTTGTAAAGAGAGGAGTTGGGTACTCCTAGTTATTGTATTGCCCCAAATCCTCGGTGGAGGTTCCCTGTGTGGGAGTCCTTTGTGGACAAGCTAGTGGATTCGAAATCCTTCTGGGTAAAGGCGGGGACGTAGAGCTGGGTGCTCAAACCTCGAAACAAATCTTGTTGTTTGCGCTTGATCCATTGACTCTTACTTTCTCTCTCTTTACTTTGTGCATTGATCATATTGCTATATCATATACTTGCTTGTATGTTGTTGCAATTAATTTTAAATTTCGCATTTAGTTTACTAGATTAACATAATCACCTATTCACCCCCTCTTGGTGATTTCAATTGGTATCAGAGCCTACGCTCCTGATACTTGGTTTAACAACCTAGGAGTTAGATCTTGGTTTGCTAATCTTCATTTGCATTTGCATTTTGCACACATATAGTTGCACTCATGGATAGCCCTCCTATGTTTGATATTTCTAGACTTGATATTTGAAAGGCTAAGATGAGTAGTCATTTGAAAGCCCTAGGCTCTAGAGTTTACCAATCATTACCAGGGAATCCTACCCTAATGATAGCAAGCATAAAAAGGCCAATGCACTTGCACTTAAGACACTTAGAGCATCTCTTGATGAAGATTTATTACATGTGTTTGCTCACTATGATTCGGCTTTTGCAGTTTGGAGCATTATGACTTTTCCCGAGCTTCCAAAGATTATCAATAGGATGAGGAGATCTAGGAAAGACAAGTCCGACGAGCGTTGCCTCATGGTCCAAGGGAATGACTCCCTTGAGGTACAATCGGATCTCTACTAGATGATAGCTCTAGTTCCTATTGCTATGGATGTTTAGAAGTTCAAACCTTAAATGTAGAACTTGCTACAAAGCTTGAAAAGTTTTTGGAAAAACATGAACTTTTAAAAAAGAAGAACTTTGAACTAAAAGAAGAAATGAAGGATTTGTGTTCAAGTTTTGAATTGACTTTGCAAGAGAAGGAAGAGATTTCTAGTGAACGCGACTCACTTAAATCTCAACTAGATCTTGCCCTAAAGGAAAATGAATTTTTAAAAAATAAAAATGATTGTGATGATGCTGTGAAAAACAATGAGGTCTTATCTTCAAAATTAGATTTTATTTTAAAGGACAATCATTCTTTGAAAAATGAAATTGATTTCATTACAAAAGAATTAGATTTAGTTTTAAAGAAAAATGAATTTTTAAAAATTGATATATATTCACATGTTTGCCATTCTAGTGTAGCTTCACCAAGCACATCTATTGCATGCTCCACTTTATCTTCTAGTATTGAAAATGATATAAATATTTTAAAGAAAAGTGTTAATTGTTTGGGCGCCACTTTGAGCCAATGTGCTTTGAATCATACACGCTTGAAATCTTGGTTCGAAAGAAATAAGTTTCATCTTTGCATGCACACCCTCCACGACATACACATGCTTCTCACGCACACACCCATCGCACTTTGTATGCTCATGTGTACACTTGTACACATTGTGGACGTAAGGGCCACCTTGCTAAATTTTGCTATGATCGTTTACATGATGTTAATTTAGCAACTAATTTTGTTTGGGTTAGGAAAGGTTCTCACCCCTATGGACCCAAAGGAAAATGGATACTAAAGACCACCCCTATGATATTTGATGTAGGTGTGGGCTCTCGCATGATGTGAGAGTAGCGGTACCTTGAAGTGTATGCGTTTCGAGCTTCATGATGACCATTTGGATGCATCACTTTCAAGGAAGGTTTGGTGGGAAGACCACCTTGGTTTGGAGAACTAGAGAGGTGCCTTCATCAGTTTTGGTATCGATCTCTAACTCCCATTTTTATTTACATGCTTTCACATCATTGATTTATAGCATGTCTTAGTTTATTGATTATTATGTTTATGTCATGATAATTAGATTAGTGTTATACATGTTAGTTATTTGAGACACCCATGTTTAATATGGACTTATCTTTGTGTTCTCACCTTGTTTTTAAACTAATATGTATGTCCTAGATCTATTACACATGCATATATGTAAAGATCATATGTATATTTATGATTTTTGTTTTGTTTTTGATGCTTCATGTTTTGAATATACGTTTAGATGTTAGTTTTCATTAAAACTAGGATTTATACTTGTACATATAGTGAGCCACAAATAAATCTTTATATATGTTTGTGCTTGAATGCTTATTTGTACCCATTAGATGTGCTAGTATAGTTTAGTTTTGATGATTCATGCATTTTAACTTATATTCCCAATTTTGGACATGTTTTATAATCATGTGATTTCACTTCATGTATATGTCTATTTTGTCAAACCTTAAGATATACATGTATACTCCTTGAGTTATTTGTTTTTCATGCAAATCTTTATTATGGACTCAATTGTGTTAAGGATATGTATGTATACTTCTTGTTTTGTCAAAACATACATATGCCTTGAAGTATAAATTGTTTTAATGAAAATTTAGTTTAGATGAGTTCATGTTTTCATGTTTTAAGGAATTTCAATTGAGCTTGAATGTCTATTTTCATGATTATATGTTTTCACATATACCTTGTACACTCACCTTTCATGTTTACTCATGCTTTGTTTTCATGAGTCATATTTATGCTTCATTGTCTTTGAGTGTTGGCTATCATGTGAATTTCATGTTTCATGAAAAATATTTTTATTTTTATTCCTTACTTGAAGGATTTCGTACTAGTTAACAAGTTTTTCTATTTAACTAGTTCGTATTCTTCGTTATGGTAGATGTTTTCAAACATATTATATTTTTCAAATCTATTTGTAACCCCTTGATCCCTGATGTACGTATCACAGTGTCAGTACGCGATACGACGTACAAAATTTATGTGACCTCCATGGTAGTCCGATTGAGCTGATTTCAGTTTCAAAATTATTTTTTATATTTTAAATTTTTCAGGATTTTTTGAAATTTTTCTGGATTATTTTGGAAAATCTCCGTAGTCGGTGTCGACCGATACCGCTAATAGGCTTTACGATTTTTATTTCACAAACAGAATAGAATGTTGAGAATCGGCTTTCACCATGTGTCTTAGAATCATATTCTCTATGTTAGGATATTTTTGGGACTTTTTCTGAATTTATCGAAAATCCGGCCAAACCGGTGTTGCCCGGTACCAGCGACATCTTCCAAGATTTTTAATTTACAAACCGGAGTGAATTTAGCAAACCGTTTTCATATTACGTCTCAGGATATTATTCTCTATTTTCTGTAATTTTTGGGCACCGTTCAGAACTGGTCGAATATTGGGCCAATTTAATAATAATAAAATATTATTATTTTCAATTCCCTTTTTCTTTTCTTCTCCTGTCTTCCTGAAAAAGCCTCCTCCACCGCCAATGCCACCGCCTCTTTTCTCTCTCCTCTTAATAAAACCCACTTCTCTCTCTCATATTTATCTCTCTCTAAACCTCTCTCTCTTAAAAACCTTCTCTTTCTCTCTCTCTCTCTCTCCTCTCTCTCTTTCCCCACACTTTCTCCCTCTCTCTGTGCAGACCCGAAAGTGGGGCGGCCCATCTGTCGCCAACGGCCAGGCCAAGCCGTGGGCCGCCGCCAGTCGGCGGCGGCCGGCCGTGACCCAGGCCGCGCCCCCAGCCGGAGCCACCCTCTCCTTCTCCTTTCTGTTTTCTTCTCCTTCTTCTTCTTCTTCTTCTGTTTCTTCCTTTTCTTCTCTTTCTTTTCAAGTCTTCTTTCCCTCTTTCTCTTTCTCTCTCTTTCTCTCTCTCTCTCTCTCTCTCTCTCTTGTGTTGACTGCCGCCAGCGGCCGGGACCGCCGGCGGCCCGGCCCGCGCAGGCCCACAGCAGCAGCAAGATGCTGCTGCTGCTGTTGTGGCTCCTTTATTGGGTTGGGTAGAACCCAAACCCAATAACCCAAGTTAACCCAAATAAACCCCCAATTCAACCCGTTAACCCATTACCCAATTAACTTAAGTTAAGTGGGTATGGGTTGTGGATCTGGACCCGACCCGTTAAGAGTCCAAACCCGCATCTAAACCCAATAAGGTAAAGTTGCAGAAAACCCCCTCATTCTTTTTAGTAATAAGTAAAGTTGCAGAAAACATTAAGGTGATCTTTCATACAACCGAATCATTACTCCAAAGGCATACAAGTTATCCTATCTATTTCTAAGGTGATAAGCCAAACCAACTGGACACGAAAGGCCTTCCTCCTGCACAAGGCCGTAATCCTTCGCATAATGGCAGATTTTGTCATCAAGAAGCTGGATCATCTTTGATGAAAATTGGCAAAGGACCGGTTGCCACAAGAAAGCTGGATCTTCTTTGATGAAAATTGGCAAAGGAAGGATCCGAGACCTTACAGGTGACGATTCGCCTTCCCAAAGTGGATCATCTCGGATAAGCGACTACCAGCTCCTTCTCGAAGTGGATCATCTCAGATAAGCAACTGTCAACCTCTTCTTGGAACACCATCAATTGCTCCAATATGTTCTTCCTGCTTAGGATTAAAGTTTCAACTGGAAGATCAAAAGGCCAGCTTTTCATCTCTTTCATCAAATAAAAGACCGGCATGCACAGTTCACTGTAATGCAAACTGGAAACAGGTAAGCATTAAATCAAAGAGAAAACTGCGAAGACGAAATGCTAAGTCAAATTCTTTGGACAAAGCAGTTTATATCCGATCCAGTGATTCTTTAATTAAGCAGAGGATAGCCTCGCTTGCATAGTGAGGATGGGGTAGCTCAGCATAAGCCAAGTCTTAGCTCCCCTAAAGCAGTTAGATTGAAGGAGTATCAAAAAGAGCTAAGTCCTAGCCTCGCCTATATAGCTAAGCCAGACTGGTTCAGAGCAACACAGTTTTAGCCCCACCTATATGGCAAGACTGGCTCAACGTCGAAGAGACTAAGTCCCAATTCTTGCTTATGTGGCGGATTTAACAGATAGATTCAACAGATCAAGACAGGAACCTGGATGGGAAAGTCTATTTCTAATCAAGCGAGAATGATAGCTTCGCCGAGAGCTAGAAAATAGGGCTGAAGCTCTTCTCTACAAATCAGTCAGAGGCAAAATGAAGAACAATGAAAATCAATCCCTGAAGTAGCTGGTAAAGCTAAGATTAAGGGAGGTAAGCTCCCTAAAGTCATCATTCTATTGGTAAAAGTCTCGGATGACCAAGACTCACCAGTTCTTGGTTGGTTAGTGGCCAGAGTGTGCGCCCCCACTGTTTTAGAGATCTGAAACTCCTTTCCTGGGTAACGAGGAGATGTCATGAGCAGACCTTTCAGAAAGAGAAAAGTATGTTTCTCTAAAAAGAACTTCAAGTGTCCTATTTATAGGCCTCATGGCCTGGCCATACCGCCGCTACTTCAAGCTTAGAAGCGCGAGCGAATTTAAGGCATTCAAGTACTGAGCCTGAGAAAGGGAATACTCCTCGTTAATGCAAGAGAGGTTATTCTCACGTCGGAAAGGAAGCAATCTCTCTCGTAACCAGATGAAAAGCAGTTAGCCTCAGGAAAGGAACATCCTTCCAAAACTGATTTGAAGCGAAGCTACTCCAGGAGGCTCAAACGTGAGGCTTCCCAGAATCGCGAATCTATGCGACTTATTCTAATCTGGAAGTAGGATTGAAAGCAGGGTTGAACTCAACCACTATGGCGACGTTCGCATCTCACATACCAATCAATCAAAGCAGTTCAAAGTATTTTGGAGTCTGAACCATACCATTGCAGACTCACGAAAACTTTGAAGGAGGTCTTGTTGACACTATAAAAAAGACAAGATTCCTAACTGGCCTGAACAATATCTAACTTGTTGACATTTACAAAAGACAAGTGGCAGACAAGCTGACAATCAGTTCTTCACCCATCTCAAAAGGGACGTATTAGCAACTTGGACTCTATTGATCCGGCAAAGCATACAGTAAACCAAGAAAGGCTCGTAGGGGACACTAAGTTAGCTCAACACTTAGCCCCGCACGATCTCACAAGATGAGTCTCGCATGAGAAGCTGAAATTGCTTAACATCGCGGAGAGAGTTCCCTCGAACGTCGCTACGAGAGATAACTCCGCAGACAGTCAACTTCGCCTAAAACCCTATGCAGCTGTGCAGAAGGCTAATTGGTAGCTTCACCACGAAAGTATCCAGCTCTGCTGAAGAGCTTTCTTTCTAACTTCGCCAGACGCTTCCCCTAGCTTCGCTACGAGCTCGACAAAGTAGCCCCGCTGCGGGTCTTTTATGATCACCTTTGACCAATCAAATCTCTAGACGAGATTAAATCTATTCAAGATCAAATCTAATCGAGATCAAACCTGAGATCAAATATGACAGTTGCTTGTCATAATCTTTTGACTCTCCTAAACCAAGTAAGAAGATCAGGGGAGATCTTTCAGTTATTTAGAAAGAATCAAAGTGGATCAGGAGATCAACATTACCTGCTATTCCCGCTTCGCAAAAGCTGATTCTAGCCTCGCGGCAAGGCTACTTTCCAGATTTAAACAGATTGACTTAATCTATTTTCAGACTCTGAAGGGACAATTATACCCCTGCTCTCCCTATAAATAGCCCACCAGGGGCATACGAAGAGAGAGGCTGAAAAAAGGAGAAGAGGACTAAATATAGAGATGTACTCTCTTACTTCCAAGAATTCAGAGAACTACTTCTCTAATCAGGGTGCTAATATACTAATATCTTCCTTCCTCTCAAGGAATTTCCAGAACCAGGCGAGAAGGAATTCTCAAGTGGAGGCAGTTCGAGAAGTAACAAGAGGGTTCTACCAACCTTCTGTTCTCCGATTCCCCGAACTAGGCGAGAAGGGAATCCCATCAGGCAGTAGTCCGATTATCTGATCGATCGCATCGTCAAAGGGATAAAGTGATCGCACGCTGATCAGATTCCTATCGGTACACTTCCCAGAATTACTAGAGGAGATCTACTTGTAAACTTTTTCCTTCAAAGAGTTACTTATAATTTAGCTCCTCGACCCCTTTTTTTGTAAGTTTTCCCCTTTGCAAAATCAATGGAAAACATCGACCGGGCGGTCGACCGGGCTAACCTTATGCACGTCGTGCACACCAGTCGACGGGCAGTCGACCGGCCTCCCCACCGGTATGGCATAACTGATTGAGAAGCCATCAAGCTCAAAATTTGTCATTCAGAGGTGATGACCTAGACATGATGACAAAGAAATAATCCTATGTTGGACTGAAAGATGAGACTTGGCTATCTGTCGATTCAGAGGTCGCAATGACGTAACCGATTTAGAAGCCACCAAGCTCAAAATTTGTCATTCAAAGGTGACGAACTGGACATGATGACAAAGAAATAGTCCTATACTAGACTCAAAGATGAGACTTGGCTATCTGTCGGTTCAAAGATCGCAATGACGTAACCGATTAAGAAGCCACCCAAGCTCAAAATTGTCATTTAGAGATGACGAACTAGACATGATGACAAAGAAATAGTCCTATGCTGGACTAAAAGATGAGACTTGGCTATCTGTCGGTTCAGAGGTCGCAATGACGTAACCGATTCAGAAGCCACCAAGCTTAAAATTTATCATTCAGAGGTGATGAACTGGACATGATGACAAAGAAATAGTGTTTGACACGGAGAGGGGTTGGCTGGTGTAACGTTTCCTGGAATCAGATGGAAAAGATTACAGCCGGCTTAATCTTCCGGTTACAAGGGAGGGGGAATATTGAATCTTGAATTCCCCCTTTGTTTAGTGCTGGGTTCTTCGTGTGGCGGTGGAGAGTGAATCTTGTTCTCCGTTGACCGGATGACTGTTTGGACCGTCGGGGATCTTCTCTTCGGTCGGTAGAGGGAGTAACTCAGCTCCGTCTACCAAAACTCTAGAAGAGGAGGTAGGCGAAGAGCGGCTAGTACTCAGTAAGCTCGCTGAAGGGTTTTCTCTCTCTCCGTCTCCTTTTTTTCTCGGAATCTCTCTCTTGCCCGATAATCGTCGTCCTCCTTTCTTGTGTTGTCTTGCTCCTTTCCTCCGATAATTGTCGACCCTCCTTCAATAGTGACGGGACTATTTATAGGGTTTTTAGGGGGTGATCGTGCCCCCTAAAAGTGCTCCACGATGAGGGCCAACTTCCCCGCTACATGGGCGGCGGATGGCGCCATATCGGGATAGTTGCAACCGAGACGTGGGTGTCGAGCCGACGCGTCTTGATGCTGAGACGCGGGCTTCGGGCTGACGCGCCTTGATGCTGAGACGCGGGCTTCGGGCCGACGCGCCTTGACGATGAGACGCGGGCTTCGGGCTGACGCGCCTTGATGCTGAGACGCGGGCTTCGGGCTGACGCGCCTTGATGCTGAGACGCGGGCTATCTCTCGCGTCTTGATTGTTACATTTAGCCTTGCGCCTGGATCTTGGATCTCTGTGTTTTGGTGGCTTGTCTTGGTGATTTTAGACAGCCTACAGAACCCCCTCCAAAGTTTTCGACATTCCGCAGTTAACTGGGACGGATTTCGAAATACTTTGGACTCTAGCTGAGTTCGCCTTCATGACTAGACTGTTGATGCTCCGGGTTTGATCTTATCTGGAGTTGGTCTTCGTGAGTGTACTGTTGAACTCTTTGAAGCCCCCAGAGTTGATCATGTTGAGTGTCTAGATGCACAGTCTAAACCTCCCCGATTGCTTTTAGTCTGTCACTGGCGCGCTTTAAGCCAGGAGTGGTTGGTCGTCTGCTTGCGTCAGTGTACTGTTGAACTGATTTTGCAGAAGCAGGAGGCCAAACGCAGGTTCTTTTTCAAAAAGCAGAGATGGTACTGCTGTAAAGGCGCGATTTGCGTCCTTTGGAAATGGAGACGCGACTGATCTTCAGAAGGCAGACGCGATATTTGGCCAGACTGGAAGGACGCAAATTTCTTAGAGAGACGCGACCTTCCGAATGCATTCATGGAGAGGCTGACGTGGCATGTTCATCGAGGAGGTGCGTTCTTTGGGCGCGAATTCTGTGCCATGTCATGATTACGCCGCCAGCTGGCCTAGGGAACCGGCGAAATTTCGCCTTTTGGCGCGCGGATTTCCTGGTTCATTAAATGAACTGCTCCACGTGTCGACTGCTGACTCGTGGCGGGGTTGCGACGCATGATCTTCTCCGTTGAGAAACGATTTGGTTACACGCGTCAAGCGGCGACTCGCTGCAGCGTCTACCGGGGCACGCGCCGCGTATCTTCGCGAATCCCTGTGCCTATAAAAGGCAACAGTTGGAGAGATGCATCTTCTTCTCCGAACGCACTTGCTGAGAAAAAGAATTTCCTTCTCTGTTCATCTTCGAACTTGTTCATCTCCTTGCTCGGATTTCTGAACATCAATGGCACCCAAGACTAAACCAACTGCATCGTCCTCAAAGGCGACCGTCGCCGAGGCCCAGAGGGGCGGCTCCTCCTCTGCACAGGACGTCGTTCTCCCAGGTCTCCAAGGTAAAGGCCTCTTAGGCAGAAGTTTCGCCATTAAAGAAAGTTCAAAGAACTTTTAAGAACCCTTAACACGTGAATTTCAAATCGTGTTTGATTCCCAGACGCAGTCTTTGGGATGATAACCGAGGCGCGGGTTTGGACCCTCGCGCCCTTGAGTCCTGCGCTTCAGATTCTTCACTTAGAATATTTTCTATTTGTGAAGGGTTCAGACGCGGACTTAGTTTACAGAACGCGGATTTGATCCTTGCGTTCTGTTTCATCAGCTGCTGATTTTGATGAATCTGGCACCCGAGTCCAAGTACTTCGACATCTGGGGATGTGAAAGGAAGGGGTTACCCTCCTTAACTTCTGGCGATTATGGTAGTGGAAAGGTTAAGGTGGATAACTCCCTTCTTTTCGCACCCCAGAAGTGACATCAAGGAGAATGTTGTGGAGACGCCGATCCCATAGGTCTGGACGCGGATTTGATAATTCCTGCGTCCAGTGCCTCTTCTGCGTGGATGCGCAGGTCTGGACGCGGATTTTATAACTCCTGCGTCCAGTGTCTCTTCTGCGTGGATGCGCAGGTCTGGACGCGGATTTGATAATTCCTGCGTCCAGTGTCTCTTCTGCGTTCGGATTATGAACACTTAGCATTTTTTTTTTTTTGGCTTTTGATAGAGTATCTAACTAAGTGTCCTTTTCTTTTTGCAGCGCCACGCCCTGCTACTTCACTCGCCAAGAAGTGCCACTTTGGTCATGTAGGTGGTGCTGACCGGGATTTGACTTTTGTATTGCAAAGGACTGTTCCTGTGACTGCTGACAAATCACCGGATCGCAGAGAGAGGCTCTCAAATGTTGACATGAGAACTCTTCGGGTGTTTATGACTGATGCAGCATTCGCAACAGATGCTGGCATCAAGCTGGAGAAGCCTGCCTTCTTCTTCGGAGATCGTATCCACGAGGGCGGCCATAGCGTGTACGACGGAACTTACAAATGGCTCCGTCAAATAAAGGGTGGAAGATTCTTTCTTCCAGACATGGAGAGGATGTTCCCGCTGTCCTACTTCCAGCATATGTCCGTCCCTCGGAAGATGGAATGGGACCTTGCTCGATATGTTCCCGAGGTCACTCTCGGTGATTTGGGCTCCCACAAAGTCTACCGTCATGATAGCCATGACAGGTCAGTTATCGGCCTTTTCCCTGGGTCGCGCAGGACTGAGGTTCCAGCTGGGGAGATACCACAACTTGGCACTACCTTCCTCAACGCCTTCATGGAGGCGGAGGGTGACTACCCGGTTGGGTTCCGTGCGCCGGGGTGGGTCCGTTCCACGGAGAACTATTGGTGGGGCAGGATGGTCGGCTTTGTCCTTACCGAGCTCGGGGGCCTGCTAAAGCGCGTGGGACTGTACTCGGCAGTCAGGGCCGTGCAGTGGGGGATCCCTCAAAGCTCTCAGAACTTCTTCGGGATTCTAGAGCGTTATAATCCTTCGACGGGGACGTTCTTCACTCCGGTCGGAGAGATGGGCCTTGCTCTGCACGAGCTGCACGAGGTCTCGGGGCTGTCGACAGGGGATATTCCCTATGAGGAATATGTCCCGACCGCTGTGGAGCTTCGCTATGTGAAGGAGGAGTTTCCCCTCATATATGAGACCTACTGGGAAGTGCTATGTCACTTCCACATTTGCGGCCAGATAACCAAATGGCGGTCGCAGGGGGTCAAGCAACTGTCTTGGGCCAGTTACTTGTTCAATAATGTCAACACCAAAGACCATCGGATAACCCGATTGGATCCCAGCTCTGACAGAGAGATTGAAGACAGGATCGACCAGGCTCCGAACAGCTTCTACACCACGGAGTCGAACGAGGACGGTTTCGACCCTGACTTGGTTTTTGAAAGCTTTCACCATCAAGCCCGGACTCCTATCTCCGATAGGGCGCTGTTGGCGGGCTTTCTGATGCTGTGGCTGAAGCGCTGTGTGGTGCCCACACTGCCGCATGAAGTCATTGTTGCTGACGTGGTGTACCCGGCGGTGCTCCTGGCTCATGGGAACCCCATAGCCCTTCTCCCGGCCGTGGCGGCTGGTATTCAGAGCGGGCTGCGGGCGCTCACTAAGAGTTTCTGCGAGCCACCAAAAACTGCAGACTCCGAGGGAAAGCCGTATGTTGACTCAGAGGGGAGTCCGACGGTGAAGCGTCCCAACCCTCGTGTCGAGCTGCCTTACACGTACCTTATTGCTTGGTACGTGATGCATTGCCCTTCTTTGATGACGGCAGCGCGTTGGAGGGAGAATTCTGTCCCTTTCGTACAGCGGTTGGAGGGTTCAAAATGGCGTGATCCTTATATATATTACGTCCGGAAGTGCCTTTCAGACCCTGCAAACTACCAGCTCAATCGCTGCCTCCTCCAGATCCCTGATGCATCTTTCGGGGATCTACTTGTTGATTCTGTTGGCCCAGATGACTTCACGAGGTTATCCGCGGGGGCCTTCTGGTGGTTGCTAAATATCCGGCCCGGATATGTGCTTTTCCGGCAAGGGACGTCATGTACCATTGAGCCGTACATGCCGAGTCGCTTCGCTCGACAGTTCGGCTATGATCAGCTCTATGTCGGGAACCCCAATGCTAGACTCGCCTTCGAAGGGAACCTGTTCGAGGGTGCTCGGGCCTGGTACTATAGTGTGGCTGGAGGGACGGGAGTATCTTTCCGTCTACCTCTCGAGGGGCCCAAGTGCCGTACGAGTTTCAGCTTCTGTACTTGGTACTCCCAAGCCATCCAAACGCCAGACTTTTTTCCGGCGTCTTCATGCATTGAGAGCATCAATGCAAGTCTCGAGGCCAGGACTGATTCTAGTAAACCGACGAAACTCGTAGAACAGTACCTGAAGGCCCAAAAGGAGGTCGGGCGAAGATCGAGGAGGGAGCCCCCAGCAGTGAGGGCGGAGCCACGACCGGCAAGGGCAGAGCCACCAGCGACAAGGGTGGAGCCACCAGCCACGAGGGAGGAGCCGCGGGCCAAGAGGTCTAAGCAGTTGGCGAGCAAGCGTCATCGACGCTCTGCTTCTATCGCTGAGCCCGCCCCAAAGAAGGCTCGGAGGGATTTAACGGCTGAAGTCTCTCAATCCGGAGACATCTCTGCCGGAGTTGAGGCTCCTCCTGAAGACGTCCCTGTTAGGGTTGAGGAACCGTCGGAAGATGAAGATTTCCCCACCCTAGTCCGTGCTCCTAGGTCGCGCAGCAAGACCGTGGAGGAAGGAGAGCTTGTTGAAGAGTCCACCGCCGCCGAAGATGACGAGTCACTGGAGGTTGACATAATGACTGGAGGGGATGTTGAGATTGCAGGCCTCTCAGTTCAACCCGAGCCTTCTTCTGCTCATGATGGGAGAGACGAGGCACAGCAGCCGGGGTCTCCTAGCATCTTCATTTCCAGTCTTAGGGCAGTCGACCCTAGTCCTACCACTGGGGTAATTGGAGGTAAGGCTCCTGTTGCGGAGCTTCCTCGCGTTGCGCTGTCGTCTTCTTCGTTATCGGGGGAAAGCGACTTCGAAGACGAGACCGACTATGGCGATGAACCCGCTCTTCCTGATCAGAGCAAATTCTTCCACATCTCGGAGGAGGAAATACATGAGGGTGAGCCATCGACTGCACCATCGCTGGCGATTATCCCTACTGAAGGTATTCTTTCCATCTTCTGTCTAATTTTCTCTTTGCATATTGAAGAGGATGTTCTAACATTCTTCTTTTATGCTGCAGGGCCAACCGAAGATGCTGAGGCTACAACCTCCTCGCGTATCGAGGAGATGGTGAAAGAGTTGACCCGGCACGAGGGGATTGAGGTCTCGGCTGCTGAGATACCCTCAAAGGGGGCAGCTGTTGAAACTGGGGAGCCTTCCACTCTGCCAGAAGAGGAAGTAACCACTGAGGCTGAGGAGGCTCTCACTCTGCCAGGCGAGGAGGTTACTGCTGAAGCCGAGGAGACTTCCGCTCCGCAGGATTTGACGTCTCCGGACCTCCAACCTGGTAAGGCAGCTCTGATGCTTTAAATGTTTAGCTCTTCTATCATTGTGGCTAACATCGCGATAACTTGCAGAGAGGACCGAGGGGGCTCAGGTGGAGAGTCCGATGGTTGGCACCCTTCCAGAAGGCCATACAGCTCAGGTCTCGGTGGAGGTTTCTGAGGAGGTCGTGCTTACTACTCCCTCATTGGTCGTGGAGGCTCCTGCAGAGGTAGTACCTCTGGAAGCGTCAGCGGCCGGTCTAGCTCTTGCTGTCTCGACGGCCAGCACGACTCTTGTGCGAGAAGATCCGCCTTATATCCCCTATCCTGTGACAGAAAAGGGGTCGGGAAGCTTCCTAGGTGGTGAAGACATGGGGGAACTGGCACGTCAGATGGTGCAGCAATTCTTCGCTTCGATGAGATCATGTATTGATCTCATCTTACGTGGAAACAGCTCGTTCCAATTTGCCCAGACGCTTCTTAAAAATCTGGCCGTGAACGTCGAATTAACTGGAGGCCCTTCACTTGCCAAGGCGTGTCTACGGGTGGTAGAGCAACTGGGAGACTACCTGCAGGAGCTGGAGTCTTTGGAAGATGCTGGCTCTTTTAGTGAGGCCCAGGCCACCCTGACTAGGCTCCTAGCTGCTCAAGAACGAGAGCGACAGGAGGCGGAGGCACAAATCGCTGCAGAGATCCGCAATCTCGAATATTCCCAGGCTGAATGTCAGAAACTAGCTGGCGATTCAAGGGAATCCGAGCTTGTCATGCAGAGCACAGAGCAAGTCATCATCAGGGCTCGGGACACCATTGCCAAGGCAGAAGTTGTGCTTGCGCTCAATGAGGAAAAGCTTGCTACCATCAAAAAGCAGCTAGAGGAGCAACAAGCTGCTAGGGCGCGAGCTGAAGAGAGTCTGTCTCTACATTCTTCCAGGGTGGAATCTCTGCGAACGCAGCTGGCCGCAAGAAATTTCTTATCCGAAGAGGAGCTGCGGAACCGGGCTATTATGGAAGCTGAAAGGACGCGCCAACACGAGATTCACCGCCTTAGGGAACAAATCCGTACCTTGGCGAACCAGGACATTTAGCCTTCTTTTCTTTTCCCCCTTTTTTTGTAAAGAAGAGGACACTCTGTTTAGAGTGTTTGTATCCACTTTTACTGTTTATAATAAAAGTTTGAAAAATTTTGCTCCATCTTCTTTGCTCAGCTGTAGGCGAATCCAACTCCTTGGTAACTGGCACTTAGGTAAGACTAAGTTCTGTTAATGAGACGCGGCCTTGACTCTGAGTCTTCTTAATGAGACGCGACATTGATCCATAAAGTGAGACGCGGTCGTCAGTCTACAGGAACTTAGATTTACTAAGTCCTTTTGATGAGACGCAGCATTGATCCATAAAGTGAGACGCGGTCGTCAGTCCATGGAGTGAGACGCAGCGTCAATCACAGAGTGAAACGCGGTTGCTAAGAAAGACGCGGATCGATCAGACACGGGATACGCAGCCTCGAGCGACTTTCCCATCTGCGTTCAATGCAGCATGACTTTAAAAGATTTTTAGGAGATCTTTGAACGTCAAGTCTTCACCGTCGATTGGGGTTCCGGGTAATCCGTTGCTTCCCAAGACGGTTATCCACGCGTCAGCCTCTTATTGGGTTCAGGCGTTAATGCTCTTGCATGCGGAACCGACGCTGGCGGTTGAAAAACCGGCGCACTTCGACGGTTTCCAAAGCAGCGTTCCACGCGTCCGTTTTTGATTGGGCTTTGACAGTTGTGCGCGACGGTTCCGATTGATGCCCCATTAATGACAGTTATTAGGGACTGCCTATAAATAGAGTGCACCCTCTCCCTCTTCAACAATCCAACTTAGACTGTTTTCATTTGTTTTGCTCCGAGAGAAGTCTCGCCTTGAATTATCTTTCAGAGAACCGTCTTCATGGGTGAAGGTGACCCCGTGGATGAAGATGACCCAGAGCTCTCATGCCTCTGTTTGGTCTCTTCAGAAGGAATCCTCTCTCATGTCATCTTGCGCACCCGCGTTTGGATGCAGAGAGGTCAACTCTGGACAGAGGTTTCTGCTGGTATGTCACCCCGATGATGTCCATAGCCTGTATTTTGGCATAGGCATCTGAATGAAATTCTGGTGCAGTCCTATTCTGGAATTTGTGCTGGTGACTTGAACTTTTCTGAACGCGGGCTCTTGACGCTGGCTTTGCTCATGGCTATTGCCTTGGCGCGTTTCAGACCTGAATCTTGCAACTCCTGTTCACCCAACAGAGAGATGGCAATTTTCGGCGTTTGAAGTTTTTCGCGTCTAGTACATTAGACGCGGGTGCAAACTGAGACCGCGTTTGAATCCTGGGCGTGGTACAGTTTTGACTCGCGTCTGTTTCTGCTGACGCGGTGGTTTGACTGTGCAGATCATTTCCGCGTCTGAAGTCTTCAATGACTGCCGCGTCTGTTACTTAGTTTTCTTTTGTTAAAGTATACTAAGTTCCAGATTTTCTGATTCTCTTATTTGTTCTTTGCAGGTTCGCTGGTCTCCTGGAAGAGTGCTTCAACCGGCGAGCTTGCTCAATGTTCGTTTGTAAGAGAGTAAATTATGGTCCTCGTCGTTTGTAAGAGAGTAAATTATATCTCTGACGAGGACCCAAATCTCGCCAAGGTCTCTTCAGATCTCCTGCACCACTCTTGCCTGATGGCAAGAGATGGTCAGGTCAAGTATGACGGCGAGGAGGTTCCGGCGGTTGCGGTGGCGGAGAGGATCCTCTTCCTCTCCCATCCCAGAAGTAACATCAAGGACAGTCCATGTCCTTTGGATGGCCTGCGGGGGAAAGATCAACTCTTGAACGAAGGGTTGCAGGCTCTTCTGTTGCCACCGGACCTCAAGAACACCATTGCTCCTGGCTTAGTCAGCTAGGGCGCTTTCGAAGCTGGCGTCGTGCATCAAAGTGCAATCGGTTCCAACAGTCGCCACAATTTGGCACTTCTTCAGACATCATGCACTTAGGATCAGATGCGGCTTCAAGGAGTGAGTACGGCCTCAGAGAGAGAGAGGGACTTCTTTGTACTCCTTAATTGTAACACTCAATCTTATTGTATAAGAGAGCGTTTTGTATCACTTTCATGTGTTTGGATATGAATAAAAGTGACACCTTTCTTTTTGCCTCTTTCTGTTGTCTTGAATGTTTTGTTTTAGAAGCAAAAGAATGATTTTGGTGGACCCGCCACTTTATAAAAGAAAGTGACAGGGGGAATGCGTACTCCCAGAGAAGGTGAACTTTTGTCAAGTGTCTAGGATTGACTTGATTCAAGGTCAGCTGGGGAATTTGATAAAACATTGTCATCGGTGTAATGTTAACCTAACAATGTCTTTAGGTGGACCTGTTATTCTGTTGAAGAGAATAACAAGTGAAACTAGACCCGCGAGGAATCTAGTAAAGCTTTTACCGTTAGAGGTGTGATATTAACTTAACGGGTTGGAGATAGTCTTGTCAGAAGTGTGGTGTTAACTCGACAAGGATGTGAGTCAGAGGTGTGATATTAACTTAACTCAGAATGTCACTGTCATAGGTGTAATGTTTAACTTAACAGTGAGGTAATGCTAGAGGTGTGATGTTGAACTTAGCATTGGTCATCTCGACTTAGACGAGGAAGTCGAGGAACGGTCATGGCCATAGGTGTATTGTTGAACTTAGCGATGACTCGGATGCTAGAAGTGTAGTGTTAACTTGGCATCGTCCATTTCAGCTTCGATACGGAAGTCTGAAGAAAGGTGACTATCAGAGGTGTGATATTAACTTGACAGGCACTCGATGTACTGCTTAGAGGTGTAATGTTAACTTGAACAGTAGTTTGTCAGAGGTGTAATGTTAACTTGACAAGAATTGGCTCGTGATAAGAGCAATTTGAGGACCTGTCATTCTATTGATGAGAATTGACAAGTGGAATTTGAAATGCCAGAGGTATAGTGTTAACTTGGCAAATTTGAGAGTTTGTTACTCTATGCAGAGTTAACAAGCAAAGTTTATACCCGACAAAGGGTATTCATTACCAGAGGTATAGTGTTAACGTAGTAATGATTGCACTTTGTGGTCCTACCATTCTATGGATGAGAATTGGTAAGGGACTTTGGAGGAAAGAGTGGACTCGAGTCCACTTAGGATTTTTAGCAAACCCTCAGCTATCAACGGATTTGACATGCCTTTACCAACTACCGTTTGAGTTGGGCTAGCCATGCTATTCCCCTCAGCATGATGAGTTGTCGAGGACTTACGTTGGGCTTAAAGGCCAACATTTTCCTCTATCCTTAGCCGTCGAGGGCGTCGGATCAAATGGGAACGTGTCCCTTAGGATTTTTAGCAAATCCTCAGCTGTCAACGGGTTTGACATGCCTTTACCAACTACCGTTTGAGTTGGGCTAGCCATGCTATTCCCCTCAGCATGGTGAGTTGTCGAGGACTTATGTTGGGCTTAAAGGCCAACATTTCCCTCTATCCTTAGCCGTCGAGGGCGTCGGATGTTTGATCAGAGGTGTACTTTTAACTTGATCGGAAGAAGAGTACTATTAAGGATAGTACTTCTTCAAGAATTTGCCATTGATCGGCATCATGAGTGTATCGCCATTTGAAGTTATGAGGCGATATGATCCATTTGAGTAGACTGACTCTACTACAAATGGTCCCTCCCATTTGGGCTGAAATTTTCCTTTTGTCTTGTGCGTCATGACCATGGGTCTTCGGACAGCTAAGACAAGGTCGCCTTTCTTGAAAGTTCGCGCTTTGACTTTCTTGTTGAAGGCTCTGGTGATACGAGCTTGGTAAAGCTCGATTTGTTGTTGGGCCTGCAAACGCTTGTCGTCTAAGGCTTCCAACTCCTGGAGTCGCTGCTGATGCTTCTCCTCAGTTGTCATTTCCGCTGTCAAGGCGACGCGTAGAGAGGGAATTTGTATTTCCAATGGAAGGACGGCTTCGCATCCGTATACCAAGGAAAATGGCGTGGCTTTAGTTGGGGTTCGCACCGTTGTGCGGTAGGCCCATAAGCATTCACCCAGCTTGTCGTCCCAGTCTCGTTGACTTTTCGAGACGAACTTTTTGAGAAGCTTGCCAATAGTCTTGTTGAAGGCTTCTGCAAGACCGTTAGCAGCAGGATAGTATGCCGTTGAGGACACACTCTGGATTCTGAACTTCGCGCAGAATCTCTGGAAAGCCTGGCTGATGAACTGGGGTCCATTGTCATGGATGATACGCCGAGGCACACCGAAGCGGTAAATAACGTGATGTTTCACGAACTTGATCACGTTAGAAGATTTCACCTCTTTCAAAGGGATAGCTTCGGCCCACTTTGAGAAGTAATCGGTTATCGCTAGAATGAACCGATGTCCTTTCGATGATGGTGGGCTGATAGGGCCAACCACGTCCATCCCCCACATTTCAAACGGCCAAGTAGAGGTCGTTGAGTGGAGGTACCCTGGTGCTTGATGGATGAAATCGCCGTGTATTTGGCAGGCGTAACATCTCTTAGCATAAGCGACAGCATCGGCAATCATCTTGGGCCAATAGTAACCCATCCTTTGGAGTCGATGTGCCAATTTCGGGCCAGGTTGATGAGCTCCACAAGTACCATCGTGGGCTTCTTTCAATACTCCTTGGGCTTCTTTTGTTGAGAGGCATCGGAGCAGGATCCCGTCATGCGATCGACGATACAATGTTCGCGAAATCGCATTATAGTAGAATTTGGGGGCTTTCCTCCGAATGGCGGCCGCCTCCTTGGTGTCTTCGGGCAGAATGCCGTATAAGACAAAATCAATGTAGGGGAATCGCCAGTCTTTAAGCCCTGAAGCGGTCGACACTTCAAGTGTTTCTTTACCGCGACGATCTCCCGCTGACCCTGGGTAGTCTCCGAGGGGAATTTTTGGACAGTATAGGTCGTGGCTATAGACGAATACTTTCTCCATTGCTCCAGCTGGAAGAGCTAAGGAAGCAGCGAGGGATGCGAGTGCATCCGCATGTGCATTTTGCCTGCGCGGTACATGGTCGATGTAAAAGTTTGAAAACCTTTCGGCCATGTGAATTGTCGCGTTGTAGTAGGGTACTAGATCTTCATGTCTGGCCTCGTACTCTCCGCGAACTTGGCTGACGATGAGTTTAGAGTCACCGTAAGCCTCGAGATTTTTAACGCCAATCTCATCGGCGAATTGCATCCCAATCAATAGAGCGTTGTATTCCGCCACATTGTTGGAACAAGGCTCCGTTAGTGAGACAGCTCGGGGGATCACATAATTTTGTGGGGAGACAAGTACTACTCCTACCCCCGCCACTACGTGTCCCTTTGGGCTTGTCCTTGATGCACCGTCGAAGAAAAGTTGCCATACTTGACTTTCGAACAACGTCTGAGTCAGGCAGACTTCGGCGGCCTCGTCTGGGAGATCCTCATAGAGTTTGGCTGCCCTCGGATCTGGGTGTTCAGCTAGGAAGTCTGCCACCGCTTGTCCCTTAATGGCTTTCTGCGGCAGAAAATGCATCTCATATTGTGATAGCAATATGGCCCATTTTGCCAGCCGGCCATTTAGTGAAGAAGGCTTTGTCATAAGTAACCTCAGAGGGTTGACTTTTGATATGACATTTATAGTCTGGCCTACCAGATAGTGTCGCATTTTCTGGATGGCGAACACTAATGCCAAACATTCCTTCTCGATCGGGTTGTACCGATGTTCGGCTCCGATCATTGTTCTACTCAGATAGTAGATTGCCTGTTCTCGTCCTTGTTCATCATTCTGAGCTAGTAGAGCTCCCAGGGAATGATCCATTGCTCGGACGTACACTAGGAAAGGCTTTCCGGACACCGGAGCTGCAAGAACTGGTGGTTGGGTGAGGTAGTGTTTGATCTCCTCAAATGCTTTTTGACAAGCGTCGTCCCAAATGAATGAAACACCCTTTTTCATCAGTTTGGCGAAGGGTTGGCATCTCCCGGAAAGGTTTGATATGAACCTGCGGATGTACGCCAATCGTCCTTGTAATCCCCTGAGCTCCTTGAGGCTTCTGGGGGGCTGCATCTCTTGGATAGCCCGGACTTTCTCTGGATCCAAATAGATTCCTGTGGAAGTCACAACAAATCCTAGGAATTTGCCACTGGCTACCCCCAGGAAGGATTTGGTGGGGTTCATCTTTAATTGATGAGCCCGCATGATGTCGAAGACCACCTTCAGGTCTGCTATGTGATCACCTTTAGTGCGACTCTTCACCGCGATGTCATCGACATAGCATTCCACCGTTTTCCGCATTTGCTGATGGAAAATGGCGTTCATGGCCCTTTGGTATGTTGCCCCTGCATTTTTCAGTCCGAAGGGCATGACGGTGTAACAATATACCCCTAGAGGAGTCCTGAAGGAGGTATGCTTTTCGTCATCGGGATACATCTTGATTTGATTGTATCCTGAGAACCCGTCCATAAAGGACATTCGCTCGAATCCACAAGTATTGTCAATCATGACATCTGTGATTGGCAATGGGAATTCGTCTTTGGGGCAGGCCTCGTTTAGATCACGGAAGTCGATGCAGATCCGGATCTTCCCATTCTTCTTGGCGACGGGGACGATGTTGGCTACCCAGTCGGGATGTTGTTCTTCCCGGATGAAGCCAGAATCGATGAGCTTTCTGACTTCTGATTGAATTGCCTCCATTATCTCTGGACGGAACCGTCGCTGCTGTTGTTTAACAGGCTTCATGTCCGGATTGATGTTGAGGCGATGCATAGCCACTTGAGGATCAAGTCCAGGCATGTCCTCATAATTCCAGGCGAAGACATCTATATACTCTTGTACAAGAGATATTAGATCCTTCTTCTCTGGAGGCGACAGGCCGTCACTTATGAAGATGGGCTTGGGGTTGGTCTCATCTCCTAGGTTGATCTGAACAACCTTGTCATCTGTGGGTGGCTCACGCTGTTCAAAGCGGATATCCCAAAGAGCATTCAAATGTTTGATCCAAGGATCTGTATCAGGTTGGATCATTTCTTCAACTTCATCTTCCAGATGGCCTGTTGAAACCATGTTTACTGAAAGCCCTTTGAAGATGTTGCCGACACTGACATCTGACTCCCATGATGACGTGTCTGAAGAGCAATCGTTGCTCGACGATTCTTGAGAATCAGAGGCTGATGGGACTGGAGTTGATACATAGCCCAACCCCCTGCGCGTCCGATGATAATAATCGGGGGCCTTCCCTTTTGGTACAAAGGATCGAAGTAGCGTCCTCTTTCCTTTGCCGAAGTTCAACCCGGGCTTGTTGGTTATATCGTACCCCATTTGCTTCATCATTCTGAGTGCTTTCGATTCATAATGGTCGAGCTGAGGGGATTCCTCCTCGCTTTCCGATTCTTCGCGGGTATTGGTTCAGACGAGATTCGCCCAAAAAGTATTGGTCTTTGGCCTTTTCGTCTTGCCGGAACCAAGAATATAGATTCCTGCGCATCGCCATTATCCTGGTATGTCCCGAAAGATGATTTTACTGGTACATGCAATGATGTCAAAGCATCCATTGCCGACCAGATGTCATCGTCTACGTCGGTAGTAGTATCCGACGGTATTGAATCGGATGCACACGCAGAAAAATATTCAAAGTCTAGATTCTCATTAATATACCAACCGCCTGCATCGTCGGTGGTATTATCAACATCGAGCTTATTAGTGCTCTTTACAAGTGGTTTTAACTCCCACAGGCACTTTTCTTGCTCGGGCTCAGTGTCAGCCTCATTACCAGAGTCTGGCGCCTCCAGTTGCGGGGTTTCATCCACCGGATCCTGATATAAAAGGAATCCGTGAAATAATTCTCGACTCCCTTGAACGGATACCTTTCGGCAACCAACGTTTGCACCTTCCCACTCGCGTCAATGTATTTCATGACTTGGTGAAGAGTGGAGGGAACGATGGAGTTGCGGTGGATCCATGGTCGTCCTAGCAGCAGATTGTAGGAAGTGTCGGCGTCGATGACATAGCATGTCACCTCCGACTTGAGGCTCCCAATCTGGCACTTGAGCTTGATCTTTCCCATCGGACGGGTGCCGTTGGCATTGAACCCGTAGATGGTCGTCTGTGTAGGGCTCAGACGGTGGGTAGGGATGCCGAGGTGTTGCATGACTCGGCGGGGCATGATGCTCAATGCGGACCCTGGATCTACCTGAACGCGGTTCACCTCAGATGATCCGATATAACCTGTGAAGTACAGGGGTCGATCATGCTTCCCTTTAACCTGCATATCATCTGCCGTGAAGGTAATGTAGGGAGCATTCTGGGAGGTGTGGAGGCAGTCCTCTACATCTTCCTCCTTCGGCACCTGGGTCACGAAGGCCTCAGCATTTGCCAGAGCTTCTTGCAGAGCCTCTTTGGTTGACTTTGATAGCCTCAGGAGTTCATACAAGGTGATGCGTGCTGGGATGTTGGCTAGTTGAGCCAAGACATCGAAGTGGTAAGGTGTCGAGGATCCTTCCGTTGCACCTTTTGGAAGGGCTCGAGAGAATCGAGTCTCCTTCTGCTTCGCCACAGGTGGCTTCGTGGAGGGCTTGGCTGATTCTACGGCTGGTTGCGGAGAAGCCGCTGCCGTCTCGCCGTACTGCTTCAAGTATGCCTGTCCTGAACGGGTCCCCGCCATCGGTTGGCTGGGCTCTGCGGCCAGGACTATTGTTTCCTCTTCTGAATCAGTCAGCGAGGGAACATCATCCTCTGCTTCTCGGGAGGAAGCACATACCACATGGCAGGACGAAGCTTTTGCCTTGCCTTTGGACTTCCTGTTGGTTACAGTAGTCCATTGTTGTTCATCGACGAGGTCAGGGTGGACCCACATGGTTTCCCCCTGAGGTGTAGGGACGGCTACCAAGCCCTTCTCCTGCTGCTGGTGAGGGTCTGTGTTGACCACTCTTAATTCTCCTCTTGGAATAGGAGTTACCCCCGCAGGCGTTGGAGGTTGTCTCCCGAACTGGAGAACCGACGTTACATTGGCCGTGACCTTCTTCTGCTCTGGTCGGAGCTTGAGCACCTCCGCGTCAATCAGAGCCTGAAGAATGTCCTTGAAGACGTAGCAGCTTTTGGTGGGATGTCCCAACATCCTGTGGTACATGCAGTAGTTGGGATTGTCGGTCTTGCCGACTTCCTCCGGGCGTCTAATTTCAGGGAGCTTCAGTCGATTGCTCTTGTTGAGTAGCTTGAAGAGCGAATCGACGTGTTCCTCCTTGAAGGAATACTGTTTGTTGGGGCGTGGCTGGCTTGAAGAGCCACTTGCCCTGCCTGTTTGAGGTTTGGTGGGAGATTTGGTCTCCGTCGCCAAATTATCCTTCCGCTTCGTCTGGAGGGAGGTGTCTGGTGCCGGTACACGCCTTGTCGACCTTTCCGGCCGCAGCTTGCCTTCCTCTGCCTTGACACGGGCAACAATCTCCTCAGCCTGTTCACCCTGTTGGACTAACTGCTTCCAGGTGCGGCTTTCAGCAACTCCTATTTGAGCAAGGAGTGAGGTTTGGAGATTGTGGCGGCATGTTTCCACCAGGGTGGCCTGGGTCATACCGCTTGGGCACCGGAGTGCCGTGTTCCGAAATCTTTCCACGAAAGATTTGACGGACTCCCCTCTCCGCTGTTTGGTAGCTAAAAGGGTGGGCATTGTGACTTCGGAGTCATCTTCGAAGAAGCGTGTCAAGAACAGCTTCTCTAGATCCCCCCAGTTCTTGATAGAACCCTCCGGGAGCTTCATAAACCACTCAAAAGCCAACCCTTTCAGGGTGCCGATGAACAGTCGCGCCAGAATGGCGTCATTATCTACCACATTCCCGGTCTGGGATTTGAAGTAGTAGATGTGCTGGTTGGGTGACCCCTTCCCGTCGAATGCTTGGAGGGTTGGAGCCTTGAACTTAGGAGGGTATGGAACTAAGTCCCACTCAGCCGGATAGGGCCGGACCACTCCAGCTTCTTGGAGGTCCTTGCGATTGGCAAGGGCCTCGAGGCGTCGTTCCAATTGACTCATCCTCTTAGCATGAGTCTTCTCCTGGTCTTGGTCGCTTCTTGCCTGCGATGAGGGCTTGGACACATCCGAGGTGGATCGTCGTGTCTCGTCGGAAGGTTCGGAGGGTGGGCTTCCTCCCTTTCTCCCTTTCCCCTTCGGCCGTCTAGGAGGAGATCTCGCTCTTTCTTCAAGCAATTTCTCAAGCATATGCTTAAGGGAGTCAATGGATCTCTGTTGAGAGGCGATTATATCCATCTGGTGCTTCTGCGTCTGTTCTAAACGCCTGGCCGTCTCCTCAGGAGTGTCTGCCATGTAGGCGGAAGCCTCCTTTTCGACGGAAGAGTTTGAAGCCTGCGACTCCACTATAACGGAGTGAGAATCACCCATTCTAATGCCGCGGGCTAAGGCATTATAGTCAATTGGGGGAATGGCCCCTGTCCGGGTGCGAGTGTGTTGATACACCCCCTCCGGCTCAGAGTCAGATTCCTCTGAGTTGACCATTGGTTGTTTTCCCTTGCTTCTGCTAGTCATATTTGCAGTAAGCTCCGGGTATTCAACATCTGAGAAGGTTCTCCTCCTGTGGGAGCGTCTTCTTTTAGCTGACGGGGGAATCAGGGTCAGCTGTCTGATTAAGGACTGCTGGTGCAACGCCTGACCCATAATGGCATCCAGAGAGCATATGGATGAGTTGCTGACAGCAGCATGACGAAGTGGCTTGATTGGCACTTCTTTTCCTTGTCAAATAATCCCTCAAATCCGTTGGAGGGGGATTAAAGAGACTGGTCTCGCAACGTCGAAGACGGGAGACAGTCATGTGCTGTTCAGCCTGGACGCAGACTTCAGGGACGCGGCTCTCATGACGCGGCTGTATGACGCGCGCGCGAGTCTCGCGTTGCTGCCTGATGCGTTTAGGCAGAGTTGCTTGAGAGAGAGTGGGCTGCTGGGCCCCACGCCTATGAGTGCGTACTTCCTGCGTTTGAAAAGACGCGGAGGTTTCACCCTGGCGTTTGATGAGTTGGTCCTCAGAGGACTCAACTTGAGGGGTCTCGCGTTTGGGTCGCCAAACGCGGATCTCACGCACTGGACGAGGTGCGGGCAAGGCATCAGATTGTACGCCGCGTCCACCCCCAGTCAGACAACCAACGGTTCCGACTTGGAGTTGACGCGCGCGTCTCCTCTGTCGACGCTCAGCATTCCGGTTGCGTCGAGGAGGTGGAGAGAAACCAACAACATCCTGGTTTATAGAACCAAGAGTGTTCACCACGCGGGTCTCCTGAGAGACGTTGACGCGGGTATTCTGCGCGACGCAGTTGATCGCAGCAGCAGTGGTGCCTGGGATCACGCGGGCCTTCTGGGAGGCGTTGGCGCGTGTGTTCTGTGCGACGCGGTTGATCGCAACAGCAGTGCCGGAGGTCACGCGGGCCTTCTGGGAGGCGTTGGCGCGTGAACTTGTCTTGGCACAGTGGGCATCGGCACCCGGCAGAGCCTCAGATTGGGCTTCGGGTAGCTTTTCAGTTGAGACCCTGCGGCAGACGCGGGTCTTTGGGCTCTTGGAGCCAGAAGAGAGGAACTCTTCATACTTCGCCTGGTCGAACTCGACAACGAGTGTTTCGACCATCTTCCCCTTACGGAGAACATCATCCTGCGCCACGATCTGTTCGTCAGTGACGAAAGTCGTCCCCAGCGGAGTCGCCATCTCTTGTTTGACACGGAGAGGGGTTGGCTGGTGTAACGTTTCCTGGAATCAGATGGAAAAGATTACAGCCGGCTTAATCTTCCGGTTACAAGGGAGGGGGAATATTGAATCTTGAATTCCCCCTTTGTTTAGTGCTGGGTTCTTCGTGTGGCGGTGGAGAGTGAATCTTGTTCTCCGTTGACCGGATGACTGTTTGGACCGTCGGGGATCTTCTCTTCGGTCGGTAGAGGAGTAACTCAGCTCCGTCTACCAAAACTCTAGAAGAGGAGGTAGGCGAAGAGCGGCTAGTACTCAGTAAGCTCGCTGAAGGGTTTTCTCTCTCTCTGTCTCCTTTTTTTTCTCGGAATCTCTCTCTTGCCCGATAATCGTCGTCCTCCTTTCTTGTGTTGTCTTGCTCCTTTCCTCCGATAATTGTCGACCCTCCTTCAATAGTGACGGGACTATTTATAGGGTTTTTAGGGGGTGATCGTGCCCCCTAAAAGTGCTCCACGATGAGGGCCAACTTCCCCGCTACATGGGCGGCGGATGGAGCCATAATCGGGGTAGTTGCAACCGAGACGTGGGTGTCGAGACGACGCGTCTTGATGCTGAGACGCGGGCTTCGGGCTGACGCGCCTTGACGCTGAGACGCGGGCTTCGGGCCGACGCGCCTTGACGCTGAGACGCGGGCTTCGGGCTGACGCGCCTTGATGCTGAGACGCGGGCTATCTCTCGCGTCTTGATTGTCACATTTAGCCTTGCGCCTGGATCTTGGATCTCTGTGTTTTGGTGGCTTGTCTTGGTGATTTTTAGACAGCCTACAAATAGTCCTATACTGGACTGAAAGATAGACTTGCTATCTGTCAGTTCAGAGGTCGCAATGACGTAACCAATTGAGAAGCCACCAAGCTCAAAATTTGTCATTCAGAGGTGACGAACTGGATATGATGACAAAGAAATAGTCCTATGTTGGACTGAAAGACGAGACTTAGCTATCTGTCGGTTCAGAGGTCGCAATGACGTAACCGATTGAGAAGCCACCAGCTCAAAATTTGTCATTCAGAGGTGTCATTCAGAGGTGACGAACTGGACATGATGACAAAGAAATAGTCCTATGCTGGATTGAAAGATGAAACTTGGCTATCTGTCGGTTCAGAGCCGCAATGACGTAACCGATGAGAAGCACCAAGCTCAAAATTTGTCATTCAGAGGTGACGAGCTGGACATGATGACAAAGAAATAGTCCTATGCTGGACTGAAGATGAGACTTGGCTATCTGTCGGTTCAGAGGTCGCAATAACGTAATCGATTGAGTAGCCACAAAGCTCAAATTTTGTCATTCAGAGGTGACGAACTAGACATGATGACAAAGAAATAGTTCCATTAAGGGAAATCAAACTTGATTATTAACTTCATGGGGATTTTGATATCTCCTTCGGATGTTATGTGGAAGAAATTATCAGAGGTATATTGTTAACGTGACAACCAGAAAAGTCTACTGAGCATTGATTATTAGAAACCCGCTGGGAGTTAGGAAATGAATCCCATGTCAGAGGTGATCGTTAACATGGAAAGTAGATTATAGTCTTACTATTAGAGGTTTAGTGTTAACATGATAGGTTAGATTCATCATTTTGCAGGGATATGAATACCTTTATATGTGATTTCACCATTCTATGGACGAGAATTGGTAAGTGATTTTGGAGAGGGAATCAAATGGGAACAGGTCCCTTAAGATTTTTAGCAAATCCTCAGCCGTCAACAGGTTTGATACGCCTTCACCAACTACCATTTGAGTCGGGCTAGCCATGCTATTCCCCTCAGTAAGATGAGTTATCGAGAACGTATGTTGGGCTTAAAGGCAACATTTTCCTTTATCCTTAACTGCGGAATCAAATAGGAACAGGTCCCTTAGGATTTTCAGCAAATCCTTAGCTATCAATGGATTTAGTATGCATTTACCAACTACCGTTTGAGTCGGGCTAGCCATGCTATTCCCCTCAGCATGATGAGTTGTCGAGGACTTATGTTGGGCTTAAAGGCCAACATTTTCTTCTATCCTTAACCGTTGGAGGTGTTGGATTATTTGATTACTATATTTGTAACCTTGGTTCTTCTTTGAGACAACCAGTGTACGATCAGCTCGATACTGGTTTACGGTCGTATGATCTCGTTTAGAGAAAGAGAGGAGCGTTTCTGCTGCATATCTTGGATTTGAAGGTCTTGATCAGAGGTGTAATGTTAACTTGATCATGAGAAGGATCCTGTCAAAAATAATACTTCTTTAAGAACTTGCCGTTGATCGGCATCATGAGTAAATCACCATCTGAAGTCATAAGGCGATATGCCCCGTTTGAATAGACTGTTTCTATTATAAATGATTCTTCCCATTTGGGCTGAAATTTGCCTTTGGTTTTATGCGTCATGATCATCGATCGTCTGACGGCTAAAACCAAATCTCTTTTCTGAAAGACTCTTTGCTTGACCTTCTTATTGAAGCCTTTTGAGATCCGGCCTGATACAACTCAATGTGTTGCTGTGCTTGTAACTGCTTCTCATCTAGGGCTTCGAGCTCCTGGAGCCGCAATTGATCATTATCCTCCATTGTCATCTTAGTCATTAAAGTGACTCACAATGATGGCATCTGGATTTCTAACGGTATGATTATTTCGCATCCGTACACCAGGGAAAAAGGCGTATTATCTGTGGAGGTCCGAGCCATGATTCGTAGGCCTAAAGACATTCACTAAGCTTCTCATTCCAGTCTCGCTTATTTGAGGAAATGAACTTTTGAGTAGCTTAATGATTGTCTTGTTGAATGCTTCCACCAAGCCATTAGTGGCAGATTATAAGCAGTTGATGCCACGTTCTGAATCCGGTACTTATCGCAAAATCGGTAGAACATCTGACTGACAAATGGGGACCGTTATCATAGATGATCTGCCTAGGGACACCAAATCGATGGATGACATGGTGTTTGATGAAATTAATCATGTTAGAAGTTTTAACTTCCACCAGTGGTATAGCTTCTGCCCACTTTGAAAAGTAATCGGTTATGGCTAGGATAAATCGGTGTCCTTTTGTCAAAGAAGGGCTAATTGGCCTTACGACGTTGATTCCCTATGCTTCAAATAGCCATGAAGCAACAGTTGGATGGAACAACTCTGGAGGCTGATATATGAAATCCGCATGGATTTGGTATGCCTTACACCTCCCTGCATATTAGATGGCATCGGCTATCATGGTTGGCCAATAATATATAAGCCTATGCAATCGGTCTTTAAGTTTTGGACCTAGCTGATGAGCTCTGCATATGCCATCGTGCGCTTCTTTGAGTACTTCCTATGCCTCTAAATTAGAAAGGCAACGGAGTACGATACCATCGTATGAACGACGATAGAGTTGGGTCATAGTAAAAGCGGAGAGACCTTTGCCTGATAGATACCGCTTCTTTAGGGTTGTCCGACAGTAAACCATGCAGAGCATAGTCAATGAAAGGAAATTGCCAATCTCTCGGTTCAAGATCCGTCGAGATATTATAGACCTCTCTAGTTCTTAACATATGTTTAGAGCAGACAAGGTGTTGAGTCGCCACTGTAAGGTGATACTCAGTGTCGACTGGCAAGGCTAGTGTTGTTGCTAATGTAGCCAGACCATCTGCCTTAGTATTCTGAGATTGAGATACATTGTAAAAGCCATCAAACAGATTAGCCATTTCGATGACTGCGTGATAATAAGGTACCGAATCCTCATGACGGACCTCATATTCGCCTTTAACCTGATTGATAATCAGTTTTGAATCGCTATAAGCTTCAAGGTAGCGTACCCCCATTTCGTGGTGAGCTGAAGACCAATAAGTAGAGCATTGTATTCTGCCACATTGTTGGAGCATGATTCCATCAGAGAAAATGCTCTAGGAAGGACATGATTTATGGAGAGATAAACACAACCCCCACACTGGCAATGATCTTGCCTCTAGGGCCTATTCGTGATGCTCCATCGAAGAACATTTGTCAAACGTCATCCTCTGAAGTTATATTAGATTCAAATTTCATCTGGAATGTCTTCATGAAGTTTTGAGCTTTCTGAAACCGAGCAGCCAAGAACTCTGCAAGTGCCTGGCCTTTAACCGCCTTCTGAGGGATAAAGAGCATATCTTATTGAGACATAAGAAGCGCCCACTTAGCTAATCTTGAATTCAATAATCCTGATTTCGTCATAAGAAGACGCAAAGGATTCACTCTGAAAATGACATGTATGGTTTGGCCGACCAATAATGTCGTGTCTTCTGAATGGCAAAAACAAGAGCTAAGCATTCCTTCTCAATAGGATTATAGTGGGATTCTGCCCCTATCAAAGTCCTGCTCAAATAATAAATAACTTGTTCGTGACTATTATCGTCTTTTTGGGCAAGTAGAGCACCGAGAGAATAGTCCATAGCTTTCACGTAAAGTAGGAAACGGTTTTCCTGATGTGGGAGCTACTAAGATTGGAGGTTTTGTGAGATACCTTTTGATATCTTCGTAAGCTTCTCGACAGTAGCTTTCTCATACTATTTTAAGTATGATTTTTGGATCGAGTACCTGTCGGCTGAGGTACATCAGCCTGCATCGTGCAAGCATGCTTTCCCCATCAGAATCGCTGAGAGAAGTTGATGTGAGATTACAGTCATCCGGTAGGATGGAGACAACATTGCAAGATTTGCCCTTCGACTTTGATTTCTTCGAATCCCATTGTTCGTCTTGGACATGACAAGGGTACATCCACATGATTTCTCCTGTCTTCAGAGTTAAGGGAATAAGACCCCTATTCTCTTAAGTTTTAGCTGAAAGATGCTCTACTTCCAGCCATGACGCAGGGATCAGAAGGTCCCGTCAGGAACTGTGACTTTCGGGGTTTTATCGAACTCAAGGATCACTAATTGTAAAAATCAAATAGTTAAGAAATTTTACCGTGTAGCTTGTGGCGAACAGGTCGTGTCCACGAGGAGGAATGCGATGAAAGCTTTTCGGTGTTTTGTTTAGTAACAAAGAATTGTGCTCGTTTTTTAATTGAAAAGAGAATGAAAAGAAGGGAGATGATTAAAAGAGAAATTGCAACTTTGAAGAAGGCTTTGGAAAAGGTGAATTTTGTATAAAGTTTAGAAAGTGATTTGTTATTTTTTAATGAAGAAGAAAATCTGAGCTCACTATCTCACTACTCAACCGTTTATTCTTCTATTGAAATCCTAGTGCCTCAACTTGATCATAGGCAAAACTTAAGGTTGACTTTAGAAAATTTGAAGTAAAGCATATAAGATGTTTGGAAAAGTTAACTCTTTTCTTTAAGAAACCGTTTGCATCGAATGTTAAATCATCAAGCGCGAAGAAGCAAGTATAGAATAAAACAGTTCAACAAACGTTCTTAAAGAAGTAGGAATTTAAAAATCCAAACCCATCCTCATGTGCCTTCAAGAACACTTTTAAGGAGAAAGGCTTTAAGTTAGGCATGCATATGATTCATTGGGTCTTTTTCATGAAAATCAGAAATGAAGAAGAATTGGAGAGAGGTACAATAGTGAGCCCAGAAAACTGATTTAGCTACTCATGGGAAACAAAGAACAATGCAAGTAATTAAAATAAAACATACCGTAAAATGAGTAGAAGAAAATGTAGCTCGACTCTTGTATTGATGTCACTCAATCTTCAAGTTACAAACACTCAATTCCTCTCTCTCACAAGTATTTATACTGAACTACAAATTGCAAAACAAAATACAACTTTTACACTATCTAACAAAGAGCCTAAATCCTTAAAGAATAAACAAAAATTCTAATCCTAGTCTTCGCTCATTTTTACAAAATCCTAGCTTTTATAGGCAAAACCTCAGAGGGAAGGGAGTGAGGAGATAAGGGGAGCAAACGCTCCACTTATCTTCACCAATAAGCCGCGGATCCGCGGCCAATTGGCCACATCCAGGTGGAGGATCAGTTGGTGTGGCTTTGGGCTTCCTTTTGTCTTGTTGGATTTACTGTTGCAGCTCCCAGATTTGATGAAACAATCTTTGATTTGTTGGTTTCAACCGCTTGATTTGGGAGGATTCATTTTAACCAGTTTTCAACCTCTCTGATATGCCAAGATTTGCCCTGATTTCCTGATTTTGAATTTATTCTGAATTAAATGGGCTTTTGGGCTCGTTTCTCTGGCCTATCCTTTAGCAATGGGCCTGCATTTTTTAAAGAACAATAGGACTTATTAATATGATTTATTTAGATAACAAGCATGAAAATGTGACAATATATATGCAATACATGTGACCGATCACACCCCCACACTTATCTTTTGTTCGCCCTCGAGCAAAATATCAAAACTAATCTTAATCAATTATTAGACCACTTTCGCAGGTCACTTGATTGCACTGAGCATGTGTAACAAGCCGTTAAACCTCTAGGTTACCCCTAGAGGACGAGTTTTATCTCGTGAGGGTTTTCAGTAGATTGCACCCACAAAATCCATAAAGAAAAAGAAAAAGTTAGTATTTTCGAAAAGCATTTTGAAAAGAGAAAATATTTGAAGTATATTTGTGAGAGTTTTAAGTAATCTATACGTTATAGGAATATTAAATTTTCATTTTTAAACTTAGTCTCCATTTAAAAACATGTCATCAATCAAAATAAGGAGTCAACTTGTCTTTCTTATCTAGTCTATTACTTTATCCTGAGTCATATGCACCATCGTGACTGTGAAGTTTAACTAAGGGTTCTTTAACATTAACTCTTATGCTTTATTTATATTTATTTTTGGTGAAATTTATTCCTCAGTTTTATTAGGCTTTCAAATCTGCCCATGTAACGAGCCTTTAGTCGGTGATACCCAAACGGATAGTTTTAGGGCACCAGGTGAGAAAATACCCCTAAGGACTTAAACACTCGAGCAGACAAGGCCATGAAACTAAGGTTTTTATTTATAAAATGTACTCCTTTTAGGCGTGAATACTTATGCTTCATGAGGCACAAATACCCAGCTTAATCAGAGGATTTATATATATATATATTTTTTCAAACTTATCAAATCATCTTTTGCATAATACCAAGGCTTGCTTAGGTCAAAATACCTAGCTAATCAATAATTAGATTTGTTTATTATTTTTTCATATAGTTTTTTTTATAAGGCATAAGAGTCTTTATTTTTGAACCCTAAGTGTGTTAGTTTATAAAGTGTGCATATTTCATCAAGGTAAAGATCAAGACTAAATTACTTTCACAAATTTTCTTCCTAACCCTAAAAATCAAACAAGTCATCTTATTTTGACCAAGTGTAAGAAATCCCAATTATGATTTTGCTATTCCTTAAAATTGACTTAATTTCTTACAAAATATATCAAAATATTGTTCTTACCTTTCAAAAAGTTTATATATATATATATATATATTTTATATTAGTCATGTTAGAGCCCTCCCCCACACTTATCTCATGCATTGTCCTTAATGTATGAAAGAAATGTAAACATGCATGAAATGAAATGTAAAAGAGGTGCATATATTATACAGAAATATGTACAATATCAAGTTTCTCTCACACCTAGATCTTTTTTGGTCTTATCCCTCTAGCTCTCTTCCCATCATTCTAATGGGTCCTCTTTATAAGGCATAGTGGGAGGCCAATTTTTCTGTCATTTTAGCTCTTTCCTCCCCAGTCTCAACTTCTTTAGGTTTTCCTTCCTCATATTTCTACAATCATTATTCAAACATTGATCACCACCACACTTTTCAGTTGGAACTTCCTCACTATGAATGCCGAGGAATTCTAACTCCGTTCCATATATCTCCTCAAAACTTAAGTCAACACTTTCCCCTAGAGATGTGTAATTAACCAAAAGATCCCTAGTTGGTTCATCAAAACACATGAGTTTTTCTTCGAAGAGGTTTTCAAAGAGTATGTCAATCGGAGGTTCTTGAATTATACGCTCATGCGATACATTATTGGTTGGCTCATCGAAAGTGAAGATATTCAAATCAACTTTTTCCTTTTTAAAGGGTACTCTAACATTAGGATCTTCGACATGTGCCTCCTCATGAAGATAATCGCATTCATTCTTAAAATAATTCATTAAGAAACAGCGACTCATCTTTCATATCTTCACTCTCTTCATCCCAATTATTTTCAACAAAGTTTACCTCAAATGTTTGATCTCTTATCTTACGAGGTTGTTTTTCTAGGTTGAAGATATTGACTTCTCTAGTCATGTCCCCAAAAGTTAACCTCATGGACCCATTCCTACAATTGATGATGACATTGGCAGTAGCAAGGAATGGTCGCCCTAGGATAATAGGAGTTTGAGCCGTATGATTGGAGTTAGACACAGGTTGTGTCTCTAGAACTATAAAATCAATAGGGTAAATAAACTCCCCAACCCAGATAAGGACATCATTAATCTCCCCTTTTGGAACTTTCACTGAACGGTCAGCCAGTTGGATAGTGACTCGAGTTGGACTAAGATTGCCCAACCCAAGTTGTTGATAAACTGAGAATAGAAGCAAGTTGATACTTGCCCCCAAGTCAAGAAGTGCACGACTAATATCGGCTTGTCCTATTGTGCAGGCAATGGTTGGACCACTTGGATCTTTATACTTAACAGGGATCGGACCCGATAGTAGCTCACTAATATTAGTGTCTAAGAAGACCTTTTTAGGTACATTAGGCTTTCTCTTCGTGGTGCACATGTCCTTAAGAAACTTAGCATAAGATGAGACTTATTGGATGGCATCAAGAAGTAGCACATTTATCTTCATTTGATTAAAGATCTCAATTATCTTATCCATGTGTGAGTTTTGCTTGTTGTTTTTCAGCCTATTAGGAAATGGTGCTATAGGCTGGTGCACTGACTGGTTGACTTATCTTTCCAGATTCATCAAATTTAGGAGGAGTGAGATTAGATGAGGTGGATACTGGAGTGTGATTATGCTGACTAGGATTAGGTGGTGTTGATACTTGGTTATCAACTTTCTTTCCCGACCTTATGTATGAACATCATTACATTGATTCAGTGATTGATCCTCAACCAAATGAGCTTATTGTGAATTCCTAGGATTCATAATTGGTTGACTGGGTAAGGTACCCTTTTGCCTCTCATGTTGTGGGTTGGCTAACTGGCTCATTTGACCCTCTATCTTCTGTATTGTTTGCATGAGGGAATCTTGGTTCTCCATGTACCTTTCCATGTTTCTCTCAAAATCAGTCATTCTCCTTTCGAGTGAGAATTCTAGAAGGAAGATGGTGGAGCTTGGCTGGGAAAATTTTGTTGATAATTTGAAAAATTGTTGGGAGAATTGTGACGCTGATTGGAAAAGTTGGGTTAATGATTGGAAGAATTATTGAAATGATGGAAGTGCTTGCATGGTTTGACCGTGGTGTTGGCCCGGAGGCTTTCCTCTCTAGTTTTGATGATGATTAACTCATGTAGTTATGTTTACTAATTATCTTGTGATTTTAATTACAGATCTTTGATCAAGATATTAGTTGGTGATTGCTTCAAAAAGAGAGTTTGGAAGCCTTCACTTGGTGATTCCAGAGCCCAGCGTCAAGGTGATTCATAACCATGCTCGTTGGATCACGGTTTGGGATTGAGTCGACTTGAAGATGAAGATCGTCAAGAAGACTTAGGTATCCTAGTATTTAGTGTGTTTAGATCCATTTGTAAAGCTTAGTATAGTTGATATGCTCAAGTGCACAACACACAAGTTTTATGTTTTTGGATTTTGGTTTTCATGAATAGTGATCAAAACAGTTTATTTTGTTTTTATGTATATTAGATGTGTTCAATATACATACATGCTTCATATCTTAAACAAACTTATTTTGATATGTCTATTCATGAGTTTTAGGAAAAATCAGATTTCCTAGTGAAAAATCCAAGTTTGATAAAATACGAGTTTTGGTTTTTGGTAAAAATGTTAAGACACAAAAATAGTTTCATATGCTTGATATTTGAGCTAAACTTTTTATCACATATTTATGTATCAATGCAAAATGATAAAACTATTTTTGGGTATTTCTTACAAGAGTTAAAGAATTTTTAAAAATATTTTTAACATGTGTTTCTGTTCCAGATTTGTCGCTGACAAGCCAGGTCGGCCGACCGCATGGGTCGACCGCACCAAAGGCCGGTCGACCCTTGCGGTCGACCGACGTGCACAGGCTTGTGCACGTTTGGCAGTCACAGGGACGGTCGGCCGGGCGGCCGACCGGACCAGAGAGCTTTGCTCTCTGTATCTGGGGCGGTCGGCCGAGCGGCCGACCGATCAGAGAGTCTGCTCTCTGTATCTGAGCGGTCGGCCGTGCGGTTGACCGGGTTGCCCCAACGGTCACATTTCTGGCCGTTGGCGGTCGACCGGTAGCCTGTCAGGCTGCCAGATCAGCCTAACGTCTAGTTTTATTTTGGGGCTATAAATACCTCATTTCTTCATGGTTTTAACCAAGATTTTGAAGAGCGAAAATACTCAGTTTTCTGAAGGTGTTTTAAAAGATTTCAAAAGTGTTTTGGGCTTTAAAACTTCCAATCTTATTTGTTTTAGGTTTTTGAAAAAATCAAAGGAAATAGAATTTTGGGAGATTTGTGTTTGTTCTTCATTTCCATTATCTTCAAGAGTTTTCCCAAGATTATTTCTTTGAGTTTTTGTTTTTCAAAACACCTAGTTTTTCCACTTGAGCTATACCTTCTATCCTAATCTATTTAGGATTTTTTGTTTGTGGAAAAGAGTTTGTTTGAGGTTGTTGAGCCTCCAAGTTGTAAACCGTCCTTTTATTTGTGTATCCCTCTTGGTAGAGGTTGATCGGAGTGGTATTGGTTTGGATCCCTCTTCGGTAGAGGTGATTGTATTTGTTGTTAGCTACGGGCTTATCCCTCTTTGGTAGAGGTGGATTGTGGTTGTATTGCCTCGGTGGCTTGTAAGGTTGAGAGAGGAGTTCGGTACTCCTTTAGTGGATTAGAAATCCTTCTCGGTGAAGGCGGGGACGTAGAGCTAGGGGCTCGAACCTCGAAACATATCCTTGTGTTTGCGATTGATCCATTATCTCTAAACTCTCTTTCTCTTTATTTTTGTGCAAAGCATCATTTATATCATCATATCATACTTGCTTGCATTTGTGTTGCCTTGCATTATTTCATATTGCTATATCTCTTATATGCTTGGTTGTTTGTATGTGCCTCACTTGTACTTAACCACAAGAGCTTCATATAGCACCTCAACCCATATCTAGGGGAATCAAGAGGAGTTAGTCCAGAGCCCTTCACGGGGAATTCGGCTACACTTGTTGGTTGTATTAAGTTTGATTGCAAAATTGTTTTAAGCTTCCGCATTTAGCGCACTTAGTTTCTAGATTAGCATTATCACCTATTCACCCCCCTCTAGGTGATTTACAATTGGTATCAGAGCCTACGCTCCTGATACTTAGGCTTAACATCCTAGGAGTGAGATCCTTGTTTTGCTAATCTACCATTTGCATTTGCACTTTTATTTGCTTGCACATATATAGTTTGCACTCATGGATAGCTCTCCTATATTTGACATTTTTAGTCTTGAGATTTGGAAGGTTATGATGAGTTGTCATTTAAAGCCCTAGGATATAAAGTTCACCTTGCCATTACCAAGGAATCCTTTCTTAGTGATAGCAAGCATATAGAGGCCAATGCAATAGCCCTAGAAGCACTTAGAGCATCACTTCATAAAGATTATTTAATGTGTTTGCTCACTATGATTCAGCTTTTGCAGTTTGGAGTATTTTGACTTCTCCCGAGCTACCAAAGATTATCGAAAAGAAGAGAAGATCTAGAAGAGATGAGTCCGAAGAACTTTGCTTTATGGTCCAAGGGAATGACTCCCTTGAGGTACACTCGGACACTCAACTAGATGCTGTTCTAATTAATATTGCAATGAATGTCTAGAGGCACAAGCTATGAATGATGAACTTGCTAGAAATTGTGAAAATTTGATTTCTAAATACAAAATATTGAAAATGAGAATCTTGTTTTAAAGAAGAAAAGAAAAATTTGTCATCTAAAATGAGATTGTTTTGCAAGAGAAGGAAGAGGTTTCTAGTGAATGTGACTCACTTAGATCTCAACTTAATCTTGTTTTAAAGAAAATGATTTGTTGAAAAATAAAAATGATTGTGAAAATATTTTGAAGAAAATGAAAACTTATCTTCAAAAATTGATTATGTTTTAAAAGAGAATGTTGCTTTGAAAAATAAAATAATTTCTATTTCAAATGATTTAGATGTATGTTTAAAGAAAAATGTTTCTTTGCAAAATAAAATAGATCCTCATGTTTGCCATGCTAGTGTAGCTTCTTCATCTAGTCTACCTATTGCATGTACCTCTTCTTCTAAGATTAATGATGATATTTGTTTGCTTAAGAAGAGTGTATATTGTTTGGGCTCCACTATGAGCCAATGTGCCATGAACCATACACGCTTGGAATCTTTGTTTCGAAAGAAACAAGTTAGATCTTTTCATGCACACCCATCACGGCATACACATGCTCCTCACGGACACCGTCACACTATGTATGCTCATGTGTACACTTGTACACATTGTGGACGTAAGGGCCACCTTGCTAAATTTTGTTATGATCGTATACATGTTTCTAATTTAGCAAATAAATTTTTTTGGGTTAGAGAAGGTACTAACCCCCATGGACCCAATAAGATATGGGTACCAAAGACCACCCCTCTTATTTTTGATGTAGGTGTGGGCTCTCACATGACGTGAGAGTTGCCGTACCTTGGAGTGGAGGCGTTCCGAGCTTCATGGAAATCAAATGGATGCATCACTTTCAATGGAGTTTTGGTGGGAAGACTACCATGTTTTGGAGACAAGGGAAGTTGCCTTCTAGGTTTTGGTAACGATTCTTAACTCCTAATTTTTATTTACATGCTTTTCATGTTTATCATATATAGCATGTTTTATTGTTTGTAGATTATTATGATAATGCCATGTTTATTAAATCCTTGACATACATGTTTAGCATTTTGAGACACCCATATTTAATATGGACTATTATTTTGTATTCTCACCATTTGTTTAGCTATCTGTTTATCATAAGTTAATAACATGTGGATTTTCTTAATAATCATGTTTATGTTTTTCATGTTGATTATATTTTGTTTTTATGCTTCATGCGTTGAATATATGTTTAAATGTTAGTTTTCATTAAGACTAGGTATATATTTGTGCATATAGTGGGCCACAAATAAATCTATATATGTTTGAGCTTGAATGCTTATTTGAACCATTAGATGTGCTAGTATAGTCTAGTTTTGATGATCCATGCATTTTAAACTTGTATTCCTATTTTTGGATTTGTTTTGTGTTTTATGTTTTTTATTTCATGTATATGTCTATTTTGCCAAACTTTAATATATACATGTATACCCCTTGAGTCATTTGCCTTTCATGCAAATCTATATATGGACTCAATTGTGTTTAGGGATATGTATGTATACTTCTTGTGTTGACTAATCGTACATATATCTTGAAATGAAATTTGTTTTAATGAAAATTTTGTTTCCATGTGTTTATGTTTTAACTTCATGTATATGTCCATTTTATCCAAATTATTGTTTATACATATACATCCTTTTGAGCCACGTGCCTTCATGCATATATCTTTGTGGACTCGTTGTGTTTTGGATATGTATATATACTTTAATTTGTATAGGACATACATATACCTTGAAGATTAAATAGTTTTGATGATTTTCATGTTTTCGTATTTTGAGGAATATTGAGTTTATTGTCTATCTTTCATGATTATGATCTTCACATCTTATTTGTACACTCACTTTATTGTTTACTCATGTTTTATTTTCATGAGTCATATTTATGCTTAATTGAATTAGAGTGTTGATTATCATGTGGGTTTCATGTTTCATGAAAAATAATTTTGTTTTATTCCTTACTTGAAGGATTTCGTACTAGTATACAATTTTTTTTCATTTAACTAGTTGCGATATTCTTCTTATGGTAGAGATTTTCAAACATACTATAATTTTCAAACCTATTTTTTTTGAAAACCCTACCTTCCATGGGAGGTTGGATGGGAGATCATGCTCATGTATGCTTTATATTGAAAATCATTTTAAAACTTGTGCATGAATGGGTGGTAGTTATATGAGATATACACTTGATCTTTTGTTGTTTCAATTGGTATCATTAAATTCTTTCAATTGGTATCATTTTGACTTTTATTGTATACTCATATATTTTCATATATGTATGCTTGCATTTCAAAGAATATCAATTTCAATTGGTATTTATTTTCATACATATATATGTTTGTGTTTATGCTAAGCTTGAGATTCAACTTTGTTTCAATTGATTTAGTTTTCAATTGGTATCTTATTTCAAGCTTATGCATGTGTTTTGTTGGTATTTCATAAAGGGGGAGAAAATTCGATTTTCATATTTACAATTGGTATTTGTTATTTCCACTCCCTTACTTTATGATAGAAAATACAAATTTTTAAATTGATATCATATACTTAAAACGAAAAATACTCTCTTTTGATATCAATATGTTTATTTGAATGTTTTAAAATTCGTATCTCAAAATTTTGTTTTAAAGAAATATTTAAAAGTTTTGATTTTTATTGCATATATGCAAGGAGAGCTTAACATCTCTTCTACATATAGATTCATGTTGAGTGTATCTTGTATTGAAGAGCTTGACAATCTTTTCTTTATGTGATACACGTGTGTAGGGGGAGCTTCACATCTCCTCTTATGCATTGCATAGTGTATGTGATGTGAATTAGGCTTGTCATCCCTCCTTCATGTAATGTATCTATGTAGGGAAGCTTCACATCTTCCTCTTCATGAATGTATATAGCATATAACAGTTATTGATTTATGTTTACTTTCAATTGGTATCAAGATGCTACTTTGACATATTTTAAATTGATATCTTAATTAATTGTCACCCCTATTTGGTTTTTGTTTTGTTTTAGACAAAAAGGGGAGAACATTTCTATTAACCCTTTTATTGATTCATTGTTTCGAACAAAAAGGGGGAAAAAAATTTATTGATTTGGTTTTGTTTTTACCCCTTATCGAAGATTGTTTCTTTGTATTAAAAAGGGGTGAAGATTTTGTTTTGTTTTGATTTTTACCCCTTTGTTGATGATTGACAAAGGGGGGAGAATTATTTGAGAGTTTAATATGCGTATATAAAACTTCATATTTATGTTTTTGCATATATTAAGTTTAATTTAGTTTAATTTTAATTGGTATCTAGAGCATGTTTTGTTTTTGAACATTTCATTGGTATGTAGAACCTTGTATTGTTTATGCATATCTATGCATTCATGTTTAAGAGCCTTCATTGCATATTCATTATGTTTATTTGTTTATGCATGAGTTAAGGGGGAGCTTCTTTGAAGCTTAACTTTAATCCATGCATATATAACTCCATGAGTTTTGTCATCATCAAAAAGGGGGAGATTGTTGGCCCGGAGGCTTTCCTCTCTAGTTTTGATGATGATTAACTCATGTACTGTTTACTAATTATCTTGTGATTTTAGTTACAGATCTTTGATCAAGATATTAGTTGGTGATTGCTTCAAAAGAGGAGTTTGGAAGCCTTTACTTGGTGATTCCCGAGCCCAAGCGTCAAGATCATTCATAGCCATGCTCGTTGGATCACGGTTTGGGATCGAGTCGACTTGAAGATGAAGATCGTCAAGAAGACTTAGGTATCCTAGTGTTTAGTGTGTTTAGATCCATTTGTAAAGCTTAGTATAGTTGATATGCTCAAGTGCACAACACGCACAAGTTTTATGTTTTTGGATTTTGGTTTTCATGAATAGTGATCAAAACAAGTTTACTTTGTTTTTATGTATATTAGATGTGTTCAATATACATACATGCTTCATATCTTAAACAAACTTATTTTGGTATGTCTATTCATGAGTTTTAGGAAAAATCAGATTTCCTAGTGAAAATCCAAGTTTGATAAAATACGAGTTTTGGCTTTTGGTAAAAATGTTAAGACACAAAATAGTTTCATATGCTTGATATTTGAGCTAAACTTTTTATCACATGTTTATGTATCAATGCAAAATGATAAAACTATTTTTGGGTATTTCTTACAAGAGTTAAAAGAATTTTTAAAATATTTTTAACATGTGTTTCTGTCCCAGATTTGTGGCTGACAGCCAGGTCGGCGGACCGCATGGGTCGACCGCACCAAAGGCTGGTCGACCCTTGCGGTCGACCGACGTGCACAGACTTGTGCACGTTTGGCAGTCACAGGGACGGTCGGCCGGCGGCCGACCGGACCAGAGAGCTTTGCTCTCTGTATCTGGGCGGTCGACCGAGCGGCCGACTGGATCAGAGAGTCTGCTCTCTGTATCTGGGCGGTCGGCCGTGCGGTCGATCGGGTTGCCCCAACAGTCACATTTCTGACCGTTGGCAGTCGGCCGGCCGGCCGACCGGTAGCCTGTCAGCTGCCAGATCAGCCTAACGGCTAGTTTTGTTTTGGGGCTATAAATACCCCATTTCTTCATGGTTTTAACTAAGATTTTGAAGAGCAAAAATACTCAGTTTTCTGAAGTGTTTTTAAAAGATTTCAAAAGTGTTTTTGGGCTTTAAAACTTCCAATCTTATTTGTTTTAGGTTTTTAAAAAAATCAAAGAAATAGAATTTTGGGAGATTTGTGTTTGTTCTTCATTTCCATTATCTTCAAGAGTTTTCCCAAGATTATTTCTTTAAGTTTTTGTTTTCCAAAACACCTATTTTTCCACTTGAGCTATACCTTCTATCCTAATCTATTTAGGATCTTTTGTTTGTGAAAATTGTTTGTTTGAGGTTGTTGAGCCTCCAAGTTGTAAACCTCCTTTTATTTGTGTATCCCTCTTTGGTAGAGGTTGATCGGAGTGGTATTGGTTTGGATCCCTCTTCGGTAGAGGTGATTGTATTTGTTTTGACTACGGGCCTTATCCCCTCTTTGGTAGAGGTGGATTGTGGTTGTATTGCCTCGGTGGCTTGTAAGGTTGAGAGAGGAGTTCGGTACTCTTTTAGTGGATTAGAAATCCTTCTCAGTGAAGGCGGGGACATAGAGCTAGGGGCTCGAACCTCGAAACATATCCTTGTGTTTGCGATTGATCCACTATCTCTAAACTCTCTCTTTATTTTTGCGCAAAGCATCATTCATATCATCATATCATACTTGCTTGCATTTGTGTTGCCTTGCATTATTTCATATTGCTATATCTCTTATATGCTTCGTTGTTTGTGTGTGCCTCACTTGTACTTAACCACAAGAGCTTCATATAGCACCTCAACCATATCTAGGGGAATCAAGAGGAGTTAGTCCAGAGCCCTTCACGAGGAATTCGGCTACACTTGTTGGTTGTATTACGTGTGATTGCAAAATTGTTTTAAGCTTCCGCATTTAGCGTATTTAGTTTCTAGATTAGCATTATCACCTATTCACCCCCCTCTAGGTGATTTACACGTGGGTGATCATTATTTTGTTGGCTCCATAAGAAATTTGGGTGATTTCTCCAGCCAGATTGTACGTTGGAGCGTAAGGATTATTGTTCGGCCTTGAAAAGGCCGCATTCATCGGTTCAGAAAAGTGTTGGTGAGCTTGAAATACAGGACATTCCTCAAACACATGATTCATGGCCTGACAGTAAGTACAACCCGGAGTTGAAAATTGGTTTGGGCTGACTTGATTGATTGGACTTGGTTCTTAGTTTCTAAAGCTTCCAGTCTTCTCGTTAGGTTAGCTAACTTAGCCTCGTTAGCTATGGATGATTCAATCGAATGGAGACCTCCTTTTGAAGAGATAGAGTTTGGATTTCTAGAGCTTTCACTAGTAGGTTCTCATTGGATGATTTTTTTAGCAAGATTCTCATATAAATCCCATCCTTCATTCTCATCCTTCTGCAAGAATTCCCCTTGACACATGCTTTCTAAGAGGGTCTTGGTCGAATAGTCTAAACTGTCATAAAGAATTTGGCCTTGTTGCCATTTCTCTGTTCCATAATGAGGACATTGGACAAGGAGGTCTTTGAAGCGTTCAAAGTACCTCCAAAACGGTTCACTAGGTTCTTTCTTGAACTGCATGATGTTTTTCCTAACGAGGACGGTCTTGTGGATTAGATAGAATTTCTTCAAGAAGACCTTGATGAACCATCCCAGGATGTGATAGAGCCGGCCTCTAAGCTGTAGAGCCATTTCTTGGCTAAATCCTTAAGAGCAAATGGGACAAATCTCAACTTAATAGCATCATCTGCAAGGTGTGAGATTTTCATCATTAAGCATACTTTCTCAAATTCTCTTATGAAGAAATAAGCATCTTCAGACTCTAAGCCATGAAACTTAGGGAGGGTATTGATGAACTGTGGCTTAAGCTCAAAGTTGTGTTCACCAACCGATGAAAGTTGGATGCAGGATGGAAGTGATGTCTTAATAGGATAGAACCTATCCTGCAAAGATGTCGGTTGATCCATAACCGAATCTGGTCTTGTTTTGAACTTGGGTGGTGATGTGTTTCTAGTTAACCTAGATGAATTAGGGTCTCTTGACCACACTTGCATACACAAATACAATCACAAATAAGGTCACCAATAGTCAAGAAGATAAAATAACCAAGCCTAGTCTAAGGTAACCTTGACCTAGACAACTCCTAACTGGTTGATTGTCCACTGGAGGTATAATGTAGACTTTGACCACAATCTAATCAGCCAAGTCAGGGCAAGATTGGTGGGAGGTTATCCGTAAAAACGTTCCTTAATTAAGTAACCACAATCTTCGGGCTTTCGGCCCTTAATCCCCTTTCTAGACACTGATTTGGCAGAGTCAAATTCTAACACCTTCCCCTTTAGGATAATCTCCCAGTGAGTTCGAGGTGTCTCTAAGGCCAACGTCTATCAGATTTTACTTAGCTTAAGTTGTGCGTGCTTGGAGATGGTTTGTGGGCTAAAAAAGGGTAATGACTTCCCCACCTTATCTTGACTAGGGTTTTGCCCATAGAATTAATTTGTGCAAAGTGTGCAAGATATAGAAAAGTAACATTCAAAAGTAAATATCACCCAAGAATATTTCCTAACTATATGCTATGCATACATACCTTGTCTCCAGCTATCTTCAACAGTAATTGTAAAATAAACGTAATTAGACAAATGCCTAGAATGTAAGTCTAAACGTTTTTTAAGCAATTAACAATCCTCAAATTACTGTTGGATTAAAATAGGGATGGTGGATAGTAGATATAGCAAGAATATAACGTACAAAACTTAATTTTTTGCGAGCAATATGTCCTGCAAAAAAGAATTTTAGTAGTCCAATGAAATTTTCAACTTTTGCAACGCAATTTCTTGAAATTCTGTTTCCTACTTTCGAAAGTAGGGGCACAGAATTTGAAAGTCTTCTCTTGCAAAGCTTGAATACTAGATCTGAATCTTGAAGTCCCTGAAACAACACACCAAACTTGTTTAAAAATAAATACACCGTTCCCTCCCCGGCAACGACGCCAAAATTGATTGTGAAAATCAAAGAGTTAAGAAATTTTACCGTGTAGCTTGTGGCTAATGGGTCTGTTGACACTTAAAAAAGACAAGATTCTTATTGGTCCGAACAATGTCTAAACTTGTTGACATTTACAAAAGACAAGTGACAGACGAGCTGAAGACCAGTTTTTTCACCCATCTCCGAGGACAAGGAAGCAACTTGGACTCCACTGATCCAGCAAGCAGACAGTGAACCCGGATTGTTTCTAAACAGACCTCAGCAGGTCTAAGGTGCTAGCACTTAGCATCACACGAGCCCAAAGGGATAGCCTCGCTTGAGAGGCTAATATCACTCGACTTCGCCTCGAAGCCATCCAAAGCTTCGCCAGGAAGCTAACTCGCAAACTTCGCCACAGAGGACTTCCAGCTCCGCCAAAGGGTTTCTTTCGGACTTCGCCAGAAGCTGCCTCTAGCTCCGCTACGAGCTCAATGCGGACGGCTCCGCTATGAATCTGCCACGGTCAACCTTTAACCAATCAAATCTCCAGATGAGATCGGATCCAATCAGATCAAATCTAATTAAGATCAAATCAGAGATCAAATTTGGCAGTTGATTGCCACAATCTCTTGACTCTTCTAAATGAGTAAGAGGATCAGGGAAATCCTCCAACGATATGGAAAGGATCGAGAAGGTCAACCGACCTGCCAATTCTAGCTTCGCAGAAGCTGATCTTAGCCTCGCAGCAAGACTACTTTTCAGATTTTAAACAGATTCGATTCAATCTGTTTTCATATTTTCAAGGGACGATTATACCCTTACTCTCCCTATAAATAGCCCGCCAGGGCACAAGGAGAGGGACACATAAGAGGATCGATCGATCAAGACACAGAGGCATACAAGAGGACTCCACAAGCAGAGGCTTCTTCATAACGCACCGTGCGCTCTCGAATTCAGAGACCTTTTAGAGAATTGCTTTCTCTATCCAGGGTGTTGATACCCTAACATCGTCCTTCTTCTCAAGGAATCTCCGGAACCAGGCGAGAAGGAGTTCCTAATTGAAGGCGATTTTGAGAAGCAGCAAGAGGGTTCTACCAACCTTCTGTTCTCTGATTCCCCGAACCAGGCGAGAAGGGAATCTCATCGCTCGCATCGTCAAAGGGACAAAGTGGTCGCGCGCTGACCAGACTCCTATCGGCACACTTCTCCAGAATCTCTGAGGAGATCTACTTGTAATCTTTTTTTTAAGAATACTTGTAATTTAGCTCCTCAAACTCTTTTTTGTAAGTTTTCCCCCTTTGCAAACATAATGGAAAACAAGATGGCGACTCCGCTGGGGAGATTCTCCACTGCCGAGAATCAAGTGTCGCAATGCGACGAACATACTTTCGGGTCTAACTCTAAATTCGGAAAGCTGGTGCAGCCAGAGCTTCTCTGGCCAAATCCTCAAGGAAAGTCTCTGCGGAGACTGAAAGGTTCTCTATGAACCTACTGTGGTTATTTGGCGCAACAAGGAAGCACGTCCGCAGTCTGATTCCTTTACTTGTGAGAACTTGGTGGTTCAGTTCGATCAAGCAAGATTTGAAGAAGTCCTCTCTAGGGGTGGCCCAATGCTTCGAGCACGGAAGCATAGGAGGGTTTCCACGACCAAGGTTTCAAATCAGAAACCGGAAGCAGAATTCTGCCAACACCCCCTCAGCCTCGTGTGTGGCTAATCAGGTTCCTTGCGAACCTAAGTCTCCTCTGCCAAGACGGATATGGAAGCCTAAACAGAAGTCTCCGACCGAAGCTTCAGGCGTAGCTACGCCTAAACTGCGCCTCTCTCGCGAAGCAAAAGGCAAGATGCCTGTCTGCTCCAATCATAAAGTTACGACGGCAATCATACCGTCGTCCAATTCAAGGGCAGCGATGCCTCGCGCCGGCCTCGTTCTCATGAACGAAGCTACTGTACCACAGCGTACGCGCAGGGTCCATGACCGCGAAGCTGAAACCAAAGTACCATCTAAGGTTAATTGCCTTCGCAACAGCATAGCGGGTAAAGCACCGCAGCATGCTCCACTTTCCAGTGCGTTAAGCACTAAGTTCGCGTCTAATGGCGAAGCTAGAACTAAAGCACTATTCAGTGCTAATCCCGGCTGCAGGGATAAAAGAAGCAGGACATCGCCCTATGCGCGATCCAAAAGAGCCTTTGCGCTCGATTGCAGGGACCCGACAGGGTTCGATTTGAGGAAATTGTTGACAGATAACAAACCTCTTCCCCCTATTGCCAACACAGGGGATATCAACTGCTGACACTCCACTCGGTCCATTGCCGGCTGGGACCAATCTCCGCCACGCCTCCAAGACGACGGTCGGTTTTTGATCGACTATCGGTGCAAGTCCCGGTGAAACATCGCAAAAGGAGCATCTCGCGAGATCTACCCTCCGCATCCGTCAACATGACCGGAAGAGGACAAGAGTCCCCAGATCCAGACTACAGCCCAGGCTTGGGTGAAGTCTTGGTGCATGAAGAAGAGGGTGTTTTCCGAACACCAGATCTAGGGTGGCGATACCCTACAATTACGAGCAGCCTTCTTCCTCGATGGCCCTAGCCTCGTCACAGCCCACAAGATCACTCCAATCATCGGACGGAGAAGATGAAGATAGTGGGTACGCCTCTTCGGCGACAGTCAGTTCGGTGCGAACAGACAGAGCATCAGTCAATATGGCTGATAACGTCAACGACGATCTTCGTCGGCGCCTGGAAGCCCAGGAGCAAACTTCCAGACTCAGCAAGAGGCTCTGGACAATATTCAACAGATGCTCGCTCACTCCTCAATAATCGGAATAACAATGATGCAGGGAGCAATCGCGATGAGGAGGAACACTTCAGCAATGAGCAACCAAGCCGGAGAAATCCAAGGAGGGTTCTTCCCTAGACGCCGAAGTCTTTAAGGCCTCCAAGCTCAGATCGCGTCCCTAGCTCAGAGGGATGAATTAAAGAAGGTAGGGACAGTCCGTCCTTATCCGCTGGAGTGGGATTCGGTGCCATACCCACCGAAGTTCAAACCGCCAACCTGCATACCTATGATGGAAAGAGCTCGCCAAATCAGCACATCTACTATTTCCGGTCTCAGACTGGTAATGTTATAAACAATGACGCCATAATGGCTAGGCTTTTCATTGGCACCTTAAAGGGGGTGGCGTTTGAATGGTTTCGCAGTCTTCCCCCGGGCTCTATCAACTCCTGGATCGACCTGGAAACTCGGTTCCTCTCTCGTTTCTATGAGGATGATACCGAGGTAACCATGGACAAACTCCTCTCCACTGTGCAGAGGAAGGGCGAATCTGTCCGTGACTACATTGAACGGTTCAGAAACTTATCCTTGATGTGCCCAGCAGGGATGCCATTACCCATGCTCTTGCAGACATGCAGACACAACTTCCTAGACCAAGTCGAAGTTCGCATGGGGGCTGTCAAAGCCACACCTGGAAAGAATTGGTCGAACAAGCTGAGATAGCCGAGAAGTCGGCTAAAAAGTTTGAACCATCCGCCCCTAGAGGCAAGTGGGGGATGAACAACAAAGGGCGTGGCGACCTACCGCAATCCTCTCAAGCTAAAGGCAAGGAGACTATGTCTGTGGAACTATCCGGAGATGTGCAGTCAAAGGCCAAGAAGAGCGGCTTCAACAATCAGGAGCCTAAATTCCCTCCAAAGCAGTACTCGTTCAAAGACGATCAGGTGGTCACCATATTCCATCTGCTCCACAAAGGGAACAAAATAAAGCTGCCAGATGCGCGACGTCCCAATGAGATAGGGCGCACAAACGACCCTAAATACTGCCTCTACCACAGGATGGTTCACCATCCTACTGACAAGTGCTATGTCCTCAAAGATAGAATTCAAGCCTTGGTTGATGCCGGGGTTCTGACGCTAAAGACGGAGCAAAAGAAAGTCACTGCCAATCTGGTGACTCTTGAGTTCGGCAAAGCCCCAAAAATCACAGTTCCCGACGGGACTTATTCCGTCCCTGCGCCACGGTTGGAAGTCAAACATCTCCCAGCTACAGCTCAAAACATAAGGGTCTTGTTCCCTTAACATTGGAGACAGGAGAAGTCATGTGGATACATCCAGACCTCGTCCAAGACGTACAGCGGGATCCAAAGCAGCCCAACTCAAAGGGCAAGTCTTGCAATGTCATCTCCCTCCTGCCAGACGACGGCAATCTTACATCGGCTTCCCTCAGTGATTCCGAAGGAGAAAAGCATGCTTGCGCAGTGCAAGCCGATACGCCTCAGCAAACGGGCACCCGATCCGGAAGATCATACTTAAGGCAGTATGAAAAGTCTACTGACGAGATACAACAGCAAACGACGTCAGTACAAGTACCAGCATCCACTCTAATCCCAGCCAAAGGGAAAGAAAAACCTAAACAGGTACGATTCGACCACGTGTTGAAGAAACCACCAGGCCAAGGGTTTGAAACGCCCTTTCGGTTTGACATATTGGCTCAACTGGCCAATATCCCAGCTCGTATCACTATACACGAGCTCCTTCGCCTCTCGAAAGAGACAAGAGAAGCACTCAGGGATGCGCTAGCCAATTCAGAATCATTTCTGACATGCATGCCTGAGATCCCTAACAACGACGTCCAGTCTTCCTGCCCAGAATGTCATCATGCACAATCAAAGGTGCCCGCTATTACCTTCACAGCGGAAGATATGCTTCTCAAAGACAACAAGCACGATCGACCTCTGTACTACACCGGATATATCGGTTCAACATGCATTGAGAGGGTACAAGTCGATCCGGGTCCGCACTCAGCATCATCCCCAAAAGACTTCTCTACTTCCTCAGCATACCATTGTATAGGTTGTCCACAACCACTACTACAATATACAGTTTTCAATGCCGGGAGCAGTCATCCACTGGGGAAAATTCGACTCCGTTGCAGAATCGGGAGCCTGAAGTCAGAAGTGACATGCTATGTCATTGATGCTGACACATCATATAACCTGCTGCTGGGACGGCCATGGATCCATGCCAATTGGATCGTCCCTTCCACCCTCCATCAATGCTTCAAATATGTTGAAGATGATGCGACAGTACGAACTGTTTTTGCTGAGAGGCAACCATTCAAAGGGGTGGAAAATTACTTCACTGACGCTCTCCTATATCAAGAAGCCGGTGGAGCACTCAAAGAATCGCTGCCAGATGATGATGAAAGTGGCAACGAGGCGGATTCAGAATCCGAAACAGGCATGCCAGCTATTCTGATTGGTGAACCAATTATAGCATGTCTCAATAATCCCCTATGTAATACTCCTTCAGAGGATGAAGGAGAATGGGTAATTAATGATAATATTTCTTTTGATTATCCTGCGAGTATTGGGTCGATTAAATCCATTACGGATGGCTCTCTGCATGTGCCCGTACATGAGCAAGTGTGGCCAGCACATCTGTGGAGCTATAGAGGGGGCCACACTGGTGATCCCTCCGTCCAAACAAGGTCAGTCGCTGATAATCTTCGGTAGAACCCGGCCACGGGATCCACAACTGCAGATCCAAGCTCAGATACAGATGCCCCACAGTTCTTCCATTATGCGCGGCCAGCGCGCCACATTATGAAGAAAATGGGATACGACTTGAAGCGTGGAGTAGGCCTGAATTTCGGAAAAGGAAGGCACGGTTTGATGCGGAACCTTGTGCCTAAAGGGAAACCTGCAAATTACTATGATAGCACACGCAGGGGGTTGGGATACGTTACACCCACATCATCAGCAACCGTTCAAGTCAAAGACGATGAACCGATTCCATCACATTCAGCCTCATCCTCCGAGTGGGATTCAGATGTCAGTATAGGAGGAATGTTCAAAACCTCACTGCTAATATGACCTCAAGCAGTCAATTGGAGCCCGCAGAAGCCACTGACGAGGAGCAATGGGCCCAGCAATCAGACCTTCAATGGGAAAAGCGATTCGAATCGCGCGAACCACCTACTGAAGACAAGGTGATGCAGGTCAACTTGGGTAATCAAGATAACCCCAAGCCCATCTTTATAAGTGAAAGCCTATCACTTATAGAAAAGGAGGAATTAATAATGCTCGTGAAGGAGTATATAGATGTCTTCGCATGGAGCTACAAGATATGCCCGGACTTGATCCACAGGTCGCTATGCACCGTCTGAACATCAAGACCGACGTCAAGCCAGTCAAACAGCAACAACGTCGGTTTCGCCCGAACATTATGGAAGCTATTGAAGCCGAAGTTCACAAGCTCATTGCATGTGGCTTCATCCGGGAAGAACAACATCCTGATTGGGTAGCTAACATCGTCCCCGTCCTCAAAAAGAACGGGAAAATACGGATCTGCATCGACTACCGTGATCTCAATACGGCCTGTCCCAAAGACGAATTCCCACTGCCCATCACCGACGTCATGATCGACAACACATGTGGATTCGAAAGAATGTCTTTCATGAACGGCTTTTCAGGGTACAACCAGATTAAGATGTATCCCGACGACGAGAAGCATACTTCATTCCGAACACCATTAGGGGTATACTGCTACACGGTAATGCCCTTCGGACTGAAGAACGCCAGAGCAACCTATCAGCGGGCAATGAGTGTGATCTTTCGCGATCATCTCCGAAAAACGTGGAATGCTATGTCGACGACATTGCCGTCAAAAGTCGCAACAAGAATGAACACCTTCGCGACCTGAGAACGATGTTCGACATAATGCGGGCTCATCAACTGAAAATGAACCCAACAAAATCCTTGTTAGGAGTGTCAAGTGGCAAGTTCCTTGGGTTTATTGTCACATCAAAAGGGATTCATCTTGACCCAGACAAGGTCAAAGCCATCCAGAGCATGCATCACCAAAGAATCTCAAAGAGCTCAGAGGCTTGCAAGGCAGGCTGGCCTATATCAGAAGATTCATCGCAAATCTCTCAGGCCGCTGTCAGCCGTTCACCCGGCTCATGAAAAAGGGTACTCCCTTCGTATGGGATCAAGCTTGTCCGCCATGAGGACTTGGTGCCTTATTACCATACAGCCATCGAATTGGCTAACCTATTTGAAGGTCTTCTACATCGGGCACGTGTCCCGATCTCAAAATACTAAGGCGGACGCCCTTGCTGCCTTAGCAACAACTCTAGCCTTGCCAGCCGACACCGAGTATCACCTCACAGTCGCAACTCGACATCTTGTATGCTCCAAGCACATGCTAAGAACTCGAGAAGTCTATAATGTCTCGACGAATCTCGAGCCGAGGGATTGGCGCTTTCCTCTCATTGACTATGCTTTGCACGGTCTGCTTCCAGACAATCCTAAAGAAGCGGCTTCTATCAGACGAAGGTCTCTCCGTTTATACTACGATCCGACTCTGAAGACACTTTACCGTCGTTCATATGACGGTGTCCTCCTCCGTTGCCTTTCCAATTCAGAGGCACAGGAAGCGCTCCAAGAAGCGCATGATGGCACTTGCGGAGCTCATCAGCCAGGTCCAAAGCTTAAAGACAGGTTGCATAGGCTGGGATATTATTGGCCAACTATGATAGCCGACGCTATCCAATATGCACGAAGGTGTAAAGCATGTCAGATTCATGCGGACTTCATACACCAGCCTCCGGAGTTGCTCCACCCGACTGCTGCTTCATGGCCATTTGAAGCATGGGGAATAGACGTCGTAGGACCAATCAGTCCTTCTTCTTCGACAAAAGGTCACCGGTTTATCCTAGCAATAACCGACTACTTCTCAAAATGGGCGGAGGCTAACCACTGGTTGAAGTCAAGACCTCCAATGTAGTTCACTTTATCAAGCACCACGTCATCCATCGATTTGGTGTCCCTAGGTGGATCATCCACGACAACGGTCCCCAATTCATAAGCCAAGTATTCTATCGGTTCTGCAATAAATACCGAATTCAGAATGTAGCTTCAACTGCCTATAATCCTGCTGCCAACGGCTTGGCGGAAGCATTCAACAAAACAATCATCAAGCTGCTCAAGAAATTCGTCTCCTCGAATAAGCGAGATTGGGACGAAAAGCTCGGTGAATGTCTTTGGGCCTACCGAACCACGGTGCGGACACCGACAGGCAATACGCCTTTTTCCCTGGTATATGAGTGTGAAGCAGTCCTCCCATTGGAAACCCAGATGCCATCGTTGTGCGTAGCTCTGATTACTAAAATCACATCAGAGGACAATGATCGCCTACGCCTTCAAGAGCTCGAAGCTTTGGACGAGAAGCGACTACAAGCTCAGCAGCATATCGAGCTATATCAAGCTCGAATATCAAAAGCCTTCAATAAGAAGGTCAAACAGAGAGTCTTCCAGAAAGGAGACCTGGTCTTAGCCGTCAGACGACCGATGATTATGACGCACAAGACCAAAGGCAAATTTCAGCCTAAATGGGAAGGACCGTTTGTAATAGAAACAGTCTATTCAAACGGAGCATACCGCCTCGCGACTGCAGAGGGCGACCTACTCATGATGCCGATCAATGGCAAGTTCTTAAAGAAATATTATCCTTAATCAAGGATCCTTCTCTTGATCAAGTTAACACTACACCTCTGATCAAGATCTCCGTGTCTGGAGCACACACAAAGAGAGCCTTTCTCTTCCTCCAAGTGAGGTCATACAGCCGAAAACCAACAGGAACCTGGCCGCGCACCGTTATCCTAAAGGGGAATCAAGGTTATGCAGACATTAACCTAATAATCCAATATCCTTTAACGATTAAGGATAGAGGAAATGTTGGCCTATAAGCCCAACATAAGTCCTCGACAACTCATCATGCTGAGGGGAATAGCATGGCTAGCCCAACTCAAACGGTAGTTGGTAAAGGCATATCAAACCCGTTGACAGCTGGGGATTTGCTAAAAATCCTAAGGGACCAGTTCCCATTTGATTCCCTCTCCAAAGTCACTTACCAATTCTCATCCATAGGATGGTAAGGCCACATATGTTCCGCTGTTATGTTAACATTAAACCTATGACAGCAGTTCCCTCATCTCTCTCCGAGAGAATGAGACCTCCAAAGTCACTTACCAATTCTCATCCATAGGATGGTAAGGCCACATATATTCCGCTGTTATGTTAACATTAAACCTATGACAGCAGTTCCCTCATCTCTCTCCGAGAGAATGAGACCTCTAAGTCACTTACCAACTCTCATTCATAGAATGGTAAACCACACATATATTCCGCTGTTATGTTAACATTAAACCTATGACAGCAGTTCCCTCATCTCTCTCCGAGAGAATGAGACCTCCAAAGTCACTTACCAATTCTCATTCATAGAATGGTAAGACACATATACATTTCGCTGTTACGTTAACATTAAACCTATGACAGTGATTCTCTCGTTTCTTCCCGTGGAAACGAGACTTCTCCCAATTCTACTACAAACTCGATACTTATTGACGTTTACAAAAGATAAGTATCACCAACCTTGAGCTTGGTGGCGTCTCATTCGGTTATGTCATTGCGACCTCTGAACCAGCAGACAGCTAAGTCTCAATTCCGAGCCCTGTTGACATTTACAAAAGACAGGTCCTCGATACTTATTGACATTTACAAAAGATAAGTATCACCAATTTTTGAAGCTTGGTGGCGTCTCATCCGGTTATGTCATTGTGACCTCTGAACCAGTAGACAGCCGAGTCTCAATTCCGAGCCCTGTTGACATTTACAAAAGACAGGTCTCGATACTTATTGACATTTACAAAAGATAAGTATCACCAATTTTTGAAGCTTGGTGGCGTCTCATCCGGTTATGTCATTGCGACCTCTGAACCAGTAGACAGCCGAGTCTCAATTCCGAGCCCTGTTGACATTTACAAAAGACAGTCTCGATACTTATTGACATTTACAAAAGATAAGTATCACCAATTTTTGAAGCTTGGTGGCGTCTCATCCGGTTATGTCATTGCGACCTCTGAACCAGTAGACAGCCGAGTCTCAATTCCGAGCCCTGTTGACATTTACAAAAGACAGGTCTCGATACTCGTTGACATTTACAAAAGACGAGTATCACCCCCTCTGAAGCTTGGTGGCGTCTCAACCAGTTATGTCATCGCGACCTCTGAACTGGCAGATAGCTAAGTTTCACCAATTTTTGAAGCTTGGTGGCTTCTCAACCAGTTATGTCATTGTGACCTCTGAACTGGCAGATAGCCAAGTTTCATCTACCATTGAGCTTAGTAGCGTCCCAATCGGTTATGTCATTGCGACCTCTGAACCAGCGGACAGCAAAGTCTCAACTTTGAGCCTGTTGACACTTACAAAAGACAGGACTCACCGATGCTTGCTGACATTTACAAAAGGCAAGTATCTCCCCTTCAGCCCCGCAAAGGGCTAACCTCGAGATCGCTGACGTCTTAATCGGTTATGTCATTGCGACCTCTGAACCGACGGATAGCCACGTCTCAAAGATTACGTCCTCAAGCAAGAACAAGATGGAGATTCAACAGAAGCCAAAACAAAAGAAAGAATTTCCATTAATTCTAAAAGATGGAGACACATGGAGGCACGTATACAATGACCTACAAGCGTACACTGTATGATCTGAGCCGCTCTCCGAGGGCGTTTAGCCTCGTCTTCCTATCATCAACAGCCTGGGCAAGCGCTTGTGACCTCAGCTCAGCCTCATCAAAGTCCACCGCCTGGGCCAGACGAGCTTCAACTTCCGCCAAAGTTGCCCTCTGTGATAACTCCTGCCGCGCAAACTCCTCACTCTGAGCTCTGAGCTCTTCAAGCCACGCGGTTTCCTCAAGACGCACCGGTATGGCCTTGGATAAGAGGAGATTTGCTTTCCTGATCATCTCCTCAGCCTTCGCAATCTTATCCTCAGCGCCAAGAAGAGCACTAGTGGAGGCGTCAATTGCACTTTCAACTTCCGCTTGCCTTGTTTCCAAGGATTTCAAATCAAAGAGACGGCCTTAACAGCCTCTTGAGCAGCAAGCCGGGCCTCGTGCCTTTGGGCAACAAGACAGGCGAGCTGCTCATCAGCTAAGGACGCCGGGTCTGAGCGATAGAGACGGCGCCACTCCTCTACAGCCTTCTCAAGTTCATCCACCAGGAGTTCTAAAGCAGCAGCCTGATGATACCCCTCAAAGTCCCGAATGCTCTCAATGTCACGGGAGAGGACCACCTTCAGCTTTGAGAACGGTATAGGCGAGCCCTTCAAAACTAGGTCGATAGTTCGCTCCAAGCTTCTATAAAAGCTATCGACCAGGTCACCTATGTAATCATTCTCGGCCTCAGCCATTTCTGGCAGGGAGGCAACCTCGGAATAGTCCACCAGCCTGGTCGACGCCGTCGCAGAAGAAGCAGCGGGAACACTGACAGTAGCAGGGCTAGCCGAAGGCGATCTCGGCAGAGTCCTCATCGAAACTAGCACGCCAGCCACCGCGGAGGTAGGACTGGCAACCACTCTTGAGCAGCAGGCTCAACCACCAGGGTTGGAGAAGTAGGGCTCGCAATCACCCTCATGCCGCACTCGGCAAAACAGTCCGCACCTCACTCGTTGATGTGATTGGGAGTGAGGATACCTCCGGCACTACCGCCCCTTCAACCTCTGGTCCTTCAGCTGATTTGGGCCGATAAGAAGGCATGTCGCCGTACAGCGCGTCCAACACAGCAGCATCCGCTGTAGCCGAAGTGCTCATGTCACATCTCGATCCCTCAGGAAGATCTACCGGCTCCCTTGAAGCTGATGCGTCTTGAGGCCGAACACCTGTAACAAGACTGCGGTTAGTCGGGACACTACATACAGAAAAAGCCAAGAGGGTACGATAATACCAAAGGATGATGTTGCCTCGAACGTCTCGTCCGCCGCACCAGTCTCCAGAGGCTCCATCGAAAAATTTTTGGCAGAATCAACACGAATAGCCGGCTCATTTTCACTTGCCGAGTATCCTGTGGACCACCCGATAGAGCTCGATGTCTCAGGACTCCCTTTAGAAGTCCCAACGCCTGAAGGACCAACATCAGCCGCGCCACTCCCAGACTCTTCCGAGTGAGCAGGGGAACCGGCTGCAGCCCCATAAGTGAATAGGGGATCATAATGTTCCCCTTGCTCTCCAGCCGTCTCGGCTCCTGCAACAAGAAGCAAAGGATGAGTTATTCGAAACACACCAGAAGCATCATATGAACAAGGGTAACTTCACCCAGACCTAGAGCGAATTCACCGCTAGTCGGTTCAGCAACCGACGGTTCAGCCGCTAATGGGGCAGCAGGAGGAATCGCTGTAGAGGGATAACCCTCTACGACAATCGTAGGAGCTTGACGACGGGGCTTCTTCGCCAACGATTTCCTACGAGAGCTACCCGCTCGTTTTCCTCTTGAAGTGGACGTCAGAATCCTCTTCTTCTACTCCTTCCACACGTCGTGGGAAGATGTCCCCATCACACCAGAACCGGCCGCAGGAGTATCAGCTCCAGCCCCCGCCTCGAAGCGAGGACTCCCTGCATCAGAAGCCTCGCTGTCATCCACAGTGATGAATTCTTCCAAGCCGGGACACGAACCCGTTTGCCTTCTCTCTTATCAGAGGCTTTCCGCTTCAGTCGCTGAGAGATTAACTTCACACCCGTACTATTGACATTAAATCCAGGAGGTGTGGAGTTGGAAGCCGCGTACCACTGGCAAAAGCATAGGGTCGTCGAGAGACCGAGGTCCTGCAGCGGCGTGCGTAGCCACGCCCAAGTGCCATCCGCAGTAAAGAACCGCCAGGCACGGGCCCCATCAATAAGACTCCCCATGAAAGCCAGGTCCGAATTGGGGTTGCCCACATACAGCTGGTAGTACCCGAATTGGCGGGCAAATCGACTTGGGACGTAGGGTTCCAGGTAGCAGGTATCCCCACTCCTGTACAGCAAATGCGAGGGCCGGATGCTGACCAGCCACTCGAAAACGCCCCGACTCATGGGAGACCGCCCTGACTCCGCATCTCAGAATTCCTCGTTGTATCCTGCGCCCCGAATGCGAGGAAAACAGTGGAACAGGCTATAAGCCTCATGACGACGCACTAACTTACGGGCCTCGGCCACGTAGGCTTTCATCCAAGAGCAACCTTCGAATCGGCGGAGAAGAGCCGTTCGAACACCCTGCAGAGGATCTTCCCCAGCTCCAATCAAAGTAGGGCAGTGTAAGGCGAACCACGCCATCAAGTAGGTGTACGGTAGACCCACCCTAGGATTGGGTCCATCGCAAGGAAGGATAGCACTCTTCCCACGTCTTGTCGCCGGTGGCCTGCAGAAAGCCTCCGTTAGTGCGCGAAGGCCTCTTTGAATACAACATACCATGGCTGGGAGAAGACCCAGACGGTGACCATGGGCCAGGCGAACGGCGGGTAACAGAACATTCGGGTGGACGATGTCACCCGAGGAAGAAGGTACAACACACTTCTTTAACCAGACGGTTAAGAAACCGGCCAGCAGCGCCTTTTGAGACATGGGCCGACGGGCCTGATGGTGAAAGCTCCGAAGGGTATCACCCTTCTCATAGGGACCTGCATCTTCTGTTACGACGATATCCCTTTGAGACACATCTCCATCCGTTCAGCAACATCGCCATCAGTAACTCCGCGATGAGCCCCTTCAGGAGCATTCTTCATGTTTGGGAACAGGTAACTTCCCCAGCTCTTTAAGCTCTTCGAGCTACCCTTGCCACCACCGTGAATGCTAGAACAAATATGCAAGTGTCACATCAACTCCCGATAAGTCTTGAGCATAGCAGGCTCCTGCTTCTCCAGGAGAGCCAACTCCGCCTCGCAGGGAAAGTACTCTTCGTATGGAAGAGACCCGAAAGGCAAAGCAGAGATTTCCCACATCTCATGCAAAGCCATGCCCAGCTCGCCAACCGGGGTGAAGAAAGTCCCGAAGCCGGGCAGTACAACTCAAGGATGGCGTAGAAGCACGCCACCTTCATCTCAATGCCGTAGCAGGTCGCCCTGACGGCCTCATAGAGATTCAACCCCTCCAAGTCCTCCTCGAAGTGAGCAAGGATATAGTTGGTCAACTCCGCCCACCATGTCTTAAGAGGATGAACCCAACCGGGAGCCCTGAAGTCTGTTGCAGGATAGTTCCCGCCAACTGCGCAGAATTGAGTGCCAAAGGTCTGCGCCACAGCCGGTTCTCTCCCACTGGAAGTTCCCGCGATACCTTCCCAGGGTATAGCCCCATTATGCTAAGGGGAGGGCCCGCCCTCGAATAGCCGGACTAAAAGGTCAATCTCCCAACATGGACGGATTCGACGCTTCGGCTTACCCCCCGCCATCTTCCGAGCCTGAGTCACATTCATGAAAGAAGATAAAGGAAAGTGTCGCTTAGTCGACGGAAGGTAAAACTTCTCGCCATCCAGTTGAAAGATCCATTGTCCTTCGCCTGCCTGCAACTGGCGATCGGGATCGGATGCGGCATCCCCGAACATAAAGTCGGGCTTTCTGTAAATCCGACGGTCAACATCCTCAAGAGGAGCCGTGGTCAAGATACTCCGCGTGGTCTGCGAGGGAGCTCCGCTCACTGAACAAAGAAGCCTGTCCATGGAATTGCAGGCTGAGGTTACCATCTGATCCACTGGTCATCCCAAACAGACTATTCAAGGGACCAGGGGTGTAGGGCACTGCAAAGAAAGAAAAGGAAAAGAACTATGATTAGTTCAACAGTCAAGCGGACATGGAGATATAAGATTCGCTAAGGCATAGCCCCGCCCCGTGAGCAAGGCCAGTAAAGCGACAGCCTCGACAAAGCTTGATCTCGCAGACAAATCTGTATTTTGCAGAAAACGTCTAAATACCAACTTCGCTTAAGCAGGAAGTGGTATAGCCCTAAGGGCTGACGTCATCAAGAGGGCATTATGGTCAAGAGTCATCCTTCGTGGCCATGACTGAAGAGACAGACCCGAGTCCTGTTCCTCAACAGGATGGAGACTGCCCGAGTAATGGCTTCATACAGAAGCCCAAAGAAGAACTGTTCAGTTCTTAATTCCCAGTGCAAGAAAGATAGGGAGGTTCAAGGAAAACGAGTTCCCTAATGAGGACAGATCATATTCGATCATCCTAATAGCCAAATGTTGGCTCCAAAGGAGAGAGACCACGGTCTCTAATCAGATAGGAAAATCCCTTACCGGTGACTGGTCGCTCGATGACCGGAGGAGGAGGACCCTCCGCTGCAGAAGTCGCCACTTCTTTTCCCGCTCGTCTTTTGGGCGCCATTAAAAAGTTGCAAGAGTTCTCAGGGTTCTCTGAACAAGAAGGAAGAGGAAGAGGGAAGTCAAGAAATCTCTCTGAAAAAAGGAGATCTTTTCCTGCTCAGCCCGATCGGGCTTTTATAGGCCAATCAGCGCCTGAAATAGGCCTCGAAAAGGGCGTATGCCGCCGTTTCGAATTAATTCGAAACGCCGCCCAAAGCGCCTTCCCGAGAAGCGCTGCTTCGATTCCGCTAAGGGTTAACTTCGCCCTGGCTTAAAGTGCGGATTTCGCACAATCCTTCAAGGACATTCGCCGAGAGGCTTACCTTAGCCCTCTAAAAAAGGCGCTGACATGCCAGTCTCGCGAAGATCACTCAAAGAAAGAACTATGTCCTTAACTCCGCATACGGTTTAGCCCCGCTATGGCCAAACCTTCAGAAAAAGCGAGCGAAGATCAGATGATTAGAAGATGAACTTTCATTGATTAAAAAAAAAAGAAGGGTACATTGATATTACATCGAAGTTGTGTTTCATACACACACCCAGTTGCTCGACAGGGTAATTTGTGCAAAAAAGCATACAAGTAGTTTTATCCGCTTCTAAGTCAAACCGACTGGACAGAGGAGGCCTTCCTCCTGCACAAGGCTGTAATCAGTGGTGCCGCAAAGACACGGTCATTATTCTCCACAAAAATGGCAGGTCTTGCCAGGCCATTTTTGTTGAAGCCTGGCAATAGAAACCTATCGCCGCCAACACGATAGATCACGTATAATGGGAATCGGCAGTGGAACCAGTGATCTAACGGGTGTGATATCCGCCTTTCCAAAGTGGATCGCCCCCAAAGGCCACCAAAGTTGAAAGTTGGCAATGATGCCGGCAAACCCACAGGCAGCGCCTACTATCTTGAAGCGGATCATCTCCGACAAAGCGGCTACCAGCCTCACCTCAGAACGAATCATCTCGGATGAGAGGCTGCCAATAGCCTCTGGGACACGCACCGCGCTGCCCCGAATTGTTCCTCCTGCTTAAAAGTAAAGCTTTAACCGGGGAAGCATAAGGCAATTTTATGGTTCCTTCCATCAAGTCACAAGATTGGCGAGCATAGCCCACTGCAAGGCAAATCAGAACAGATTAGCAGTTAAGCACAGAAAAAACTGCAAATCAGAATTTTTTGGGTCAAAGCAATCCAATTTCAGTAAAGCAGAGGATAAGCCTCGCTTGCACAACATTGATGGGCTGGCTCAGCAAACGCCAAGTCCTAGCCTCGCCTATATGGCAAGACTGGCTCAACTATTGAAGAGACCAAGTCCTAAGTTCTGCTTGTGCAGCGGACCTAACATGCAATGATCTTCCAATGATCAGGTCAAGATGATAGCTTCACTGGGAAGCTATGCCAAAATCTTTCTCTGCAGATCAGTTAAATAGAGAACAAGGGAAGCTAATCCCTGAAGCAGCTGCCAAAGCTGAATTAAGGGAGATGAATTTCCTAAAATCGGTGAAGTCGTTGAATGATCAAGACTTACCGGTCCTTGGCCGGATAATGACCAGAGTGGGCATTCCCACTAGTTCAGAGATCTGAGTATCTCTTTCAAACCAAGAGAAGAGAAGAGAGGCAAAGCACTTCTCTTCAGAGGACCTCAAGTGTCCTATTTATAGGCCCCATGGCCTGAGCGCTGCCGCCTCAAGCGTGGAAGCACGAGCGCATTTAAGGCATTTATCACGCCTTGAGAAAAGGGACGGTCTCCCTTGGAACCGTGCAAAGGGAGAAACGTCTCCCTCATAAAGGAACTTATTGCGCCTTGAAGAAAGGGAATATCCTCCCTCGGAAACGTGCAAATCAGAGAATATCTCCCTCGATCAGCACGAAGAAAGGAGTAATCCTCCTCGTAACCAGCCCACGGCAGTTGATCTCGGGAAAGCGACATGCCCTCCCAAGCGAACATGTCTTCAGAAGCCCAGATGCGGGGCTACTAGCTGCGAAGCTACCCAGTCTACATGATTCCTCGGCGAATCTATATCCCAAAGCAGGATTTAAAGCGAAGCTGAACTCAACCATCATGGCGACGTTCATACTCCACACACCACCAATCAAAGCAGTTCAAAGTATTTCGAAGTCTGAGCCATTGCAGACTTCTGAAAACTTTGAAGGGGGTCTTGTTGACACTTAAAAAAGACAAGATTCTTATTGGTCCGAACAATGTCTAAACTTGTTGACATTTATAAAAGACAAGTGACAGACGAGCTGAAGACCAGTTTTTTCACCCATCTCCGAGGGACAAGGAAGCAACTTGGACTCCACTGATCCAGCAAGCAGACAGTGAACCCGGATTGTTTCTAAACAGACCTCAGCAGGTCTAAGGTGCTAGCACTTAGCATCACACGAGCCCAAAGGGATAGCCTCGCTTGAGAGGCTAATATCACTCGACTTCGCCTCGAAGCCATCCAAAGCCTCGCCAGGAAGCTAACTCGCAAACTTCGCCACAGAGGACTTCCAGCTCCGCCAAAGGGTTTCTTTCGGACTTCGCCAGAAGCTGCCTCTAGCTCCGCTACGAGCTCAATGCGGACGCTCCGCTATGAATCTGCCACGGTCAACCTTTAACCAATCAAATCTCCGGATGAGATCGGATCCAATCAGATCAAATCTAATTAAGATCAAATCAGAGATCAAATTTGGCAGTTGATTGCCACAATCTCTTGACTCTTCTAAAACGAGTAAGAGGATCAGGGAAAATCCTCCAACGATATGGAAAGGATCGAGAAGGTCAACCGACCTGCCAATTCTAGCTTCGCAGAAGCTGATCTTAGCCTCGCAGCAAGGCTACTTTCCAGATTTTAAACAGATTCGATTCAATCTGTTTTCATATTTTCAAGGGACGATTATACCCTTGCTCTCCCTATAAATAGCCCGCCAGGGTACAAGGAGAGGGACACATAAGAGGATCGATCGATCAAGGCACAGAGGCATACAAGAGGACTCCACAAGCAGAGGCTTCTTCATAACGCACCGTGCGTTCTCGAATTCAGAGACCTTTTAGAGAATTGCTTTCTCTATCCAGGGTGTTGATACCCTAACATCGTCCTTCTTCTCAAGGAATCTCCGGAACCAGGCGAGAAGGAGTTCCTAATTAAAGGCGATTTTGAGAAGCAGCAAGAGGGTTCTACCAACCTTCTGTTCTCTGATTCCCCGAACCAGGCGAGAAGGGAATCTCATCGCTCGCATCGTCAAAGGACAAAGTGGTCGCGCGCTGACCAGACTCCTATCGGCACACTTCTCCAGAATCTCTGAGGAGATCTACTTGTAATCTTTTTTTTAAGAATACTTGTAATTTAGCTCCTCAAACTCTTTTTTGTAAGTTTTCCCCCTTTGCAAACATAATGGAAACAGGGTCGTGTCCATGAGAAGGATGCAATGAAAGCTTTTTAGTGTTTTGTTTAGTAACAAAGAATTGTGCTCGTTTTTTAATTGAAAAGAGAATAGAAAGAAGGGAGATGATTAAAAGAGAAATCGCAACTTTGAAGAAGGTTTTAGAAAAGGTGAATTTTGTATAAAGTTTAGAAAGTGATTTGTTTTTTTTTAAAGAAGAAGAAAATCAGGGCTCACTATCTCACTACTCAACTGTTTATTCTTCTATTGAAATCCTTAATGCCTCAACTTGATCATAGGAAAAACTTAAGGTTGACTTTAGAAAGTTTGAAGTAAAGCATATAAGATGGTTGGAAAAGTTAACTCTTTTCTTTAAGAAACCGTTTTGAATCGAATGTTAATCATCAAGCGCGAAGAAGCAAGTATGGAATAAAAATAGTTCAAGAAACGTTCTTAAAAGAAGTAGGAGTTTAAAAATCCAAACCCATCCTCATGTGCCTTCAAGAACACTTTCAAGAAGAAAGGCTTTATGTTAGGCATGCATATGATTCATTGGTCTTTTTCATGAAAATTAGAAAAGAAGAAGAATTGGAGAGAGGTACAATAGTAAGCCCAAAAAATCGATTTAGCTACTCATAGGAAACAAAGAACAATGCAATTAATTAAAGTAAAACATACCATAAATGAGTAGAAGAAAATGTAGCTCTCTTATATTGATGTCACTTCAATCTTCAAGTTACAAGCACTCAATTCCTCTCTCTCACAAGTATTTGTACTGAACTATAAATTGTAAAATAAAATACAACTTTTACACTATCTAACAAAGAGCTTAAATCCTTAAGAATAAACAAAATTCTAATCCTAGTCTTTGCTCATTTTTCAGTACAAACCCTAGCTTTTATAGGCAAAATCTCAGAGGGAAGGAGTGAGGAGATAAGTGGAGCAAAATGCTCCCCTTATCTCCACCAATAAGCTGCGGATCCACAGCCTGGATGTGACCAATTGTGTAACGGTCCCAGTAATTCCTTATAATCATAAACTAACTCAAATATTTCTTCGAAATTTCGGCAGCACCTCCCCTAAAATATAGACCATGTCAAAATACACCACAACATATAAGGTCCCAATGGACACAACACTTCCAATAAAGCGTTTCGGCACACTTTGCCTACTTATCAACATAATTAAATTCACCAATCAACCACCAAGGGAGTTACAACTTCCTTTCCCACAATACAACATGCTTACCATATCATTGTCCAAGTTCTTCATACATGATATCAAAGTGACTTACCAAGTTTATATTCAAAAGTCACACATAAAGTTAAACTTACATTTCCACATCCAAAATTTCTTTGCATGTAACGGGTTCCCACATATATACATATAATCAGCAGTTACAAAAGTAAACAACACATGAAGTAGATTTTAATCACAAGTTCTATATGAAAATGGTCGATCACTCCATATCCAAGGGATTTTAGAACTTACATTGGCTTCTTACCCTTGTCCAAACCTGAAATTTACAACATGAATAAACATGAGCTTGAAAGCTCAGTGAGTAAACCATCTATAATTTACTAATCTGATTTCATATGCTAATTGGATTTAAATTGATACAGAAATTTACTAAATTGGTTTCCATTGTGCTATTACATATTCCCATTTTAAGTTAGATGTCTCAACTACCATGAAAAACTTAATAAAGTTTATTATTATCACACTTTAGCACATACTAGAAATAAATGTAGTTGTCACCGTCTTCCCCCTTCTGCCGGTTCTCGCTCGGCCCCTTCCTCCATGTAATATATATATATATATATATTCATTATATTCATACACATAATTTGATTTTCACCGTCTTCCCCCTCCTACCGGTTCGCGCTCGGCCCCTTCCTCCACATAACACATAAATATACACAAATACAAAAATAAAGTTGTCACCGTCTTCCCCCACCTACCGGTTCTCGCACGGCCCCTTCCTCCAATAATATATACATATATTATATAAGGCAAATTTCACCGTCTTCCCCCTCCTGCCGGTTCTCACACGGCCCCTTCCTCCAATAATATAACAATATATAATACATTCAATTTCACATACAATTTCACATAAATATTTCATATACTACGAAGCGTAGGTAAGCCATCCTCTCGAAGGAGTTAACATAATTGTAGATATATACGCCTCCCATATGTACACAATTATTCTTTTATAGTAAAAGTGTTACATTACGCCAAAGGCTTATATGACATGTACATACATGGAAATGACATATTTTCCCCTTTTACATTACGATACCTAGTCGATATTAAGCCCGTATGTATTTACAAAAGTAACGGTATAAACATACACAATTCACATAATACTTTATGCCCTTCATCAAGATATGAAATCTAACCTACCTCTCCGTATTACCTTAATTTACATAGCCATTATGAAGATTACCCAATTTCTTCTACATGCTTAATAGAATATTACTCTCACCATTACACATACTATGAGAGATAAATTCCTAAATTATGCATATTTTGATTTCTTTCTCTTTTTCCTACAATTTCACCACACAAAATCTTTTACTCTTTTTCCTTATGTACATATCAACATACATACAAGCATTTCAAATTTTAATTTACCCAAATATTTCTTTAAATCAATACAAGCAACTTAAAAAGGTTAATTTAGATAACATTGGGTTTACTCACTTTGCTTAACGAATACCCACGCGAAGAACACCGCCTATTTCGCCGCCGTAACAAGCCCTAAACAAAAAAATAAATTTCTAATAAAACAATGGTACAACTATGGTCTAATCCAAGAAAATTTTAGGATTTTTACCTCTAATTAGTTGCTGTTATTCCCAATTTCTTGTTCAAAAAATTTCTGAATTCAGTCCGCGACTTCTCGAAACCCAAATCGAAGAACCCCCCTCTCCTCCTCCCCGGCACGCCGCGGTCGCGCGTCACCAGCGCCGCCCGCGCGCTCCGGCGCCGCCGTGCGCTTCCAGCACCGCCCGCGCACACCCTGGGTCGCCTGCGCCCTGTCGCAGGCCGCGCGCCCTGTTGCTGAGCGCGCGCGCGCGCCGCGAGGCCTCCCTGGTCGCCGCCCCTTGCCGGCGCGGCTGGGGAGTGAGAGAGAGAGCGAGAGAGAGAGAGAGAGAGATGGAGATCCAGGAATCAAAGAGAGAGAGAGAGAGATGGTTTTCGTTTCTCAGCCCAAAGAAGAAGAAAGGTGTTTTTGGAATTAGTTAAAAGAATTTGGAAACATTTATTTTCCCTATTTAATATATTCTCAATTTTGTACAACATGACACCTCTCATTTCAATTCCAAGACTCCCTAATTAACACCCACCTCATTCCTTCTTTGCACAAAATTTTGCCAACACACCTCTAATTTAACTATTTTTTGGAAATGAGGTATTTTAAGTATTTATATTTTGATTAGGTAATTATTATTTTTTTTTTACAAGTATTATACTTTTATTACATATGTACCAAATACATATCCTAAAAATGTGAAATTGAGGATAAATAAGTGTACATAAATATATACAAATTATTTTAATATTTTCTAAAAATTTTTGGATTAAATTTAAATATGATTGTCACACTGTTAAATAAAATTAATCCGGATTAATTTAAGTCGGGTGTTACAATATGGCCACATCCAGGTGGAGGATCAGTTGGCGTGGCTTTGGGCTTCCTTTTGTCTTGTTGAATTTATTGTTGCGGCTCCCAGATTTGACGAAACGATCTTTGATTTGTTGGCTTCAACCGCTTGATTTGGAAGAATTCATTTCAACCAGTTTTTTAACCTCTCTGATATGCCAAGATTTGCCCTGATTCCCTGATTTCAAATTTATTCTAAATTAAATGGGCTTTTGGGCTTGTTTCTCTGGCCTATCCTTTAGCAATGGGCCTACATTTTATAAGAACAATAGGACTTATTAATATAATTTATTTAAATAATAAGCATGGAAATGTGACAATATGTATGTAATATATGTGACCGATCAGTCACCATATTTGCAGTGACTTTCTTTTGCTCTGATTTTAGAGTCAGAACTTCAGCATCGACTAAAACTTAGATTTTGTCCTTGAGGATAAAGCACTTATCAGTAAGATGATGAACCATCCTATGGAAGAGGCAATAGCTGGGTTCGTTCGTGCGTCCCACTTCATTAGGACGCTGAGCATCTGATAGCTTCAATTTATTCCCTTTATGGAGTAAATGGAATATTGTGACCACCTGTTCGTCTTTGAAGGAGAACTGTTTCGGAGGAAACTTAGACTACTGATTATTGAAGCTGCTCTTCTTGGCCTTCGACTGAACGTCCCCTGACAATTCGATGGACATAGTTTCTTTCCCTTTGGCTTGAGAAGACTGTGCCATGTCACCGCGTCCTTTATTATTCGTACCCTATTTACCTTTAGGGTGGATGGCTCGAACTTCTTAGCTGACTTTTCGGCTATCTCTGCTTGCTCGATCAGTTCTTTTCAGGTATGGGCTTTGACAGCTCCCATGTGAACTTCTATTTGGTTTAAGAAGTTATGTCTGCACGTCTGTAAGAGCATGAGTAATGGCATCCCTGCTGCGCACATCAAAGACAAGTTTCTGAACCATTCAATGTAGTCGCGGATAGATTCACCCTTCTTCTGTATGGTAAAGAGGAGTTTGTTCATGGTTACCTCGATATCGTCCTCATAGAAACGAGAAAGAAATCGGGTTTCCAGGTCGATTCAGGAATTGACAGAGCCCAGAGGAAGGCTTCAGAACCAGTCGAATGCTACCCCCTTCAAGGTGCCGATGAACAATCTGGCCATGATAGCATCATTGTCTAAACATTACCGGTTTAAGACCAAAATAGTAGATGTACTGGTTTGGCGAGCTCTTACCATCATACATATGTAACGTTGGTGGTTTGAACTTTCGTGGGTATGGTACTGAATCCCATTCCAGCGGGTAAGAGCGGACTGCCCCTACTTTCTTTAGTTCATCCCTCTGGGTTAGGGATGCAATCTGAGCTTGGATGCCTTTAAGAACTTCAACGTCTATAGAAGAACTTTCTTTTAACTTCACAGTCTTTGGTTGTTCATTGCTATGATGTTCTTCCTCATTTTGGTTACTCCCGGTATCATTGTTATTCCGGTTATTGAGGAGTGGAGCGAGCATCTGTTGAATGTTGTCCAAAGCTTCTTGCTGGGTCTTGAAAGTTTGCTCCTGAGCTTCCAACCGTCAACGAAGGTCATCATTACCATTATCAGTCATATTCACAGATACTCTATCCATTCGCACGGAGCTGACTGTTGCCGAAGAGGCATACCCGCTGTCTTCGTCCTCCTCATCAGACTATTGGACTAACTCTTTCATTAGTTCTGGTGAGGCTGTTGCAGTTGAGGAAGATGGCTGTTCATAGCTGTAGGGTATTGCGACCCTAGATCTGGTGTTTCAGAAGACACCTTTGTGTACTAAGACTTCGTCGAGGCCTGGACTATAGTCTGGATCTGGAGAACTGGAGGGAGTGGCATGCAATGCTCGTCTGTCTCTACGCAGCTCTCGTCCCCTTCCGATCGTGTTAACGGATGCAGAGGGTAGATCTTGCGATACACTTCTTTTGCAATGTTTTACTGGAGCTTGCATCGACAGCCGATCAAAAACTGATCGTCGGATTAGAGAAGTAGCGGGGACTGGTCCTAGCCGACAATGGACTGAGTGGACTATCACCAACTGACATCCCACTTGTTGATAACAGGAGGGAGAAGTCCGAAAAGGTCCCGACTTTCGTTTGCTTGTCAGGAATTCTCGCAAGTCAGACCAAGCTGAGCTTAAGCGATTTAGCACAGAGGCTCTGTTGGATCGCGGATAGGACGATGTCCTGCTCTTTTCATCACCACAGAGGTAGTTAGCACTAAATAGTGCTTTAGCTCTAACTTCGCGGCTAAGAACATTGGGAACGTCCTTGGGTGCTAAAGCTGCATAAGCACCGCTATCAACACTTAGGGACAATCCCTTAGCTCCACTGTAAAGGGCGAGCTTAATACTTGAGGAAGTGGAGAGCGGAACACGCCGTGGCGCTTTATCTGCTACCTTGCTGTGAAGGTAGTTAGCACCGTTGGGTGCTCTAGTCCTAGCCTGGCGGCCGGGAACTTCACGCGTACACTAAGGTACTGTGCTTGCCGCACATCAGTTGCCAAGCTGGCGCGAGGAGTTGTTGCTCCATAATTAGGTGAAGGTATGGTAGCCATTGTAGCTTCGCGGCTGATAGTCCCAACGAAGTGGCAAGCATCTTGCCTTTTTCTTCGCGGGAGAAGCGGACCTGTGGCTTAGCTACGCCTGAAGCTTCATACAGAGCTTTCTGCTTTGGCCTCTACATTTGCTTTGAAAAAGGAGACTTAGATTCGCAGGAACCTGGCTAGCCATACACGAGGCTGAGAGAAGTTGGAAGGATTATGCTTCTAGTTTCTGCTCTGAAACCTTGGCCATCGAGACTTTTCTATGTTTTCGTGCATGGAGCATCGGACCACCCCCAGAGAGGAGTTCTTCGAATTCTTCTTGGTCGAAGTGAACGACTAGGTTTTCGAAGGTAACAGATTCAAGATTCTGACTTTTGCATTGCGGGCCTACTTCCTTGTTGCGCCAGAGGACCGTGGTAGGCTCGCAGGGAGCCTTATCTGTCTTCACAGAGACTTGCTTCAAAGATTTAGCCAGAGGGGCTCTGGCCATACCGGCTTCCTTGAATTCAGAAGTAGACCTGAAGGTCTGTTTGTCGCATTGCGACATTTGATTCTCAACAGTGGAAAATCTACTCCCCAGCGGAGTCGCCTTCTTGTTTTCTATTGATTTTGCAAGAGGGAAAACTTACAAAAATATGTCGAGGAGCTAAATTACAAGTATTCTTTGAATAAAAAAGATTACAGGTAGATCTCCTCTGAGATTTCTGGAAAAGTGTGCTAGTAGGAATCTGATCAACGCGCGATCACTTTATCCCTTTGACGATGCGATCGATCAGATAATCGGACTGCTTCCTGATGGGATTCCCTTCTCACCCTGCTTCGGAAAATCGGAGAATAGAAGGTTAGTAGAACCCTCTTATTACTTCTTAAACTGCCTCTACTTGGAATTCCTTCTTGCCTGATTCTGAAAATTCCTTGAGAGGAAGGAAAATATTAGGGTATCAGTACCCTGATTAGAGAAGCAGTTCTCTAAATTCTTGAAAGTAAGAGGATAGATCTCTAATTTAGCCGTCTCTTTCCTCTATTTTCAGCCTCTCTCTATTTTTCAGCCTCTCTCTTTGTGTGTGTATTCGTGTACTCTGGTGGGCTATTTATAGGGAGAGTAAGGGTATAATTGTCCCATGAAAGTCTGAAAACAGATTGTTTAAATCTGGAATTAGCCTTACCGCGAGGCTTGAATTAGCTTTTGCGAAGCTAGGAATAGCAGTAATGTTGATCTCCAAATCCGTTTTGATTCTTTTCAAATAATTAAAAGATCTCTCCTAATCTTCTTACTTGTTTTAGGAGAGTAAAGAGATTATGGTAACAGCTGTCAAATTTGATCTCAGATTTGATCTCGATTAGATTTAACCTTGAATAGATTCGATCTCATTTGGAAATTCAATTGGTCAAAGGTGATCATAAAAGACCCGCAGCGGGGCTACTTCATCGAGCTCGTAGCGGAGCTGGGGGAGCGTCTGGCGAAGTTTAAAAAGAAAGCTCTTCAGCGGAGTTGGATACTTTTGTGGCGAAGCTACCAATTAGCCTTCTGCGCAGCTGCATAGGATTTTGGGTGAAGTTAACCGCCTGCGGAGTTAACTGAGCATCTTTCGCAGCGAAGTTCGTGAGGGAACTCTCTGCGATGCTAAGCAATTTTAGCTTCTCATGCGAGACTCATCTTATGGGCTCGTGCGGGGCTAAGTGTTGAGCTAACTTAGTATCTCTGGACCAGTTTGGACCTTCTCACGAGCTTTTCTTGGCTTACTGTCTGCTTCACTGGATTAGTAGAGTTCAAGTTACTGATACGTCCCCTTTTGAGATGGGTGAAGAACTGGTCGTCAGCTTGTCTGCCACTTGTCTTTTATAAATGTCAACAAATTAGACATTGTTCAGGCCAGTTAGGAATCTTGTCTTTTTTAGAGTGTCACAATTGTCAACAGAAAGATAATAAAAACAATGGAAGAAAACCAAACACAAGATTTAACGAGGTTCGACAAATTTGCCTACGTCCTCGGGGCAAGGAAGAGAGATTTTTTTATTGATTCAATAATCAATATAATTTCAAGCATTCATTAGAAGAGGACTCTGCCCCTCTATTTATACCCAAGAGCCCTAAAAGAATCAGATTCTGAATTGGACTCATTTCCAATTCAGAATAACTTTTCGAATTCAGCCCAGATCCGTCTGTCGGTCGATCGGCCGATCGACCGACCCAAGTCCCGGTCGACTGTGCCGGTCGACCGTGCCCAACCAAGAGTTATGTCATGTCAGTCGGTCGACCAGGCGGTCGACCGGCTCCTTCTGCGGTCGACCAGGCGGTTGACCGCGATGGCCTGTGCATGTTGGTGCACACCGGTCGACCAGGCGGTCGACCAGAATCTTCTTGCTGCTGCTATTTGTGTCTGCTGGTTGATGCTGTTTCTTCTTTTGCCTTGGCTTCCTTGTCGTCGACTTCCTCGACTTCCTCTCTCTTCCTACAAGTAACACCTTCTTTTGTAGGCAGGATGTGTAACCCCGATTTTAAAATCTTGATATAATACTCTAATCTTCAATCAAAAAGGATTATCGGAGGCGACAATTGAATTATTTTTTGTGTGAAATGGGTTTTTAAATAATCTGTGGGTAAAATTTGAGGTGAAATGAAATTAGATAAGTATAAATTCTTGTGTATATAATTATTGATATTTTTTTATATATGTACCTATGTATGAATGTGTGTGTGTATTTTTTTGAAAGGTAAATTTTTTTTATTGATAACTGGAAATGAGTACATATTGCTATTACTAATTTCAATCTTATCCGAAAACTCAACTAATACCGCACCCTTCATACACAAAACACAACCAAGTTGCACACACTCTATAGACTTACTCTCATGTAACTGATACAAACCTGTATCAGTTAACTGACACCAAGAAAGGCATGAAACACAACCCAGCTACAAATGTTACAGCTTCATGAACCAGAACACCCCACCCCCCCCCCCCCCCCCCCCCCCCCCCCCCCCATACCCATGTAACTGATACAAACATGTATCAGAAAACCCTGGGTCTGCCCCCAAAAAATTGGAAGCAGGCTCTGGCATTTGTTTCAGAATCAATGCTCTCCTACATATGCTGAAGTTAAGAGATTCACCATTTTGCCACATTGCTTGCAGGTTCGGGCCAACTCCCTTTTCTGTACACACCGCTCTCAACTTGAGCACAAGTTCACGTTGAGCTTCTATTCAATCTCTCACTTTTCCTAATGCCTTGAAATTTTCCTTTTTTTTCTTTCTTTTCTTTGCATCTTTTTGGCTTGGAGATCCTCAATCAGCTGTTGCCACTCAGTGTTTACAACTGAACATTGAAAGTTTGACTTTCTTATTCCCCCTCTTCCTCATAGTCATTCTCTTCTGATGTGTCAAAGCTATTTTGTGTAAAGTCACCCCCGGATCCATTTTGTACATCCGCAGCTTTACCGGCTTGAGCAGTTTGTGCTTGTGGGAGCCTTTTTTGGCCCTGCAAACTCCCAACTCTATTTGCACTTCCTCTATCAGTTCTGTTACAGACAACAGCTTCTTCTGCGGAACAAGAAATTATTGTACTCGTATTTTGTATATTTATTACTATATTCTCACATTTATTTTTAATAAACTCTGCTATTTAATTCTCTTTTTGCTTAATAGTGTGCAGGCCTTGATTAATGGAGAAGGAGCGGAAATAAGCCCAAAAGCTAAATTTAATTCGGATTTAAATGGATTTATTTCACAAAAGAGGATTGGTACAAATATAGTAAAGATTTTAAAGCTAAACGGAGAAACCAACTGAAGAGTATTGGATAACAACAGAAGGCAGATCCACGGGCTCAGGATCTGGCCCAACGGCCAAATCATGGCCGCGTTTGCGCGGCCAGGGATTGGCCAGCGCTAATGCTCTTATCCTCTCACGTACCCTCCACTCTCCATATCAGTTATAAATACTACATACTTCAAGTTTACACTGACAGAGAAGAGAACGTAGGCTAGGGTTTTGCTACTAGTTTAGTTTAGGTTTTATGTTTCTTTTTCCTTTTATTTCTTTGTAATTTTCTGTTTCTCTGTAAACTTAGATTAGAAAAGAGATTCATGAAAAAAGGTAAGGAAGAAATGGATTGAGAATGACACCAATATAATCTTCTTTTTTTACTTTTGTCATTTTTCAATTTAATCAGAGTTTACCTTTTGTGTTTTATTCTTTTTCTTCTTATTTTTATTTCACTTTTTTGTATCAATTGCAATCCAAGTAAGTCAAATAGCATCAGAATAGTCTTGTCTTTGCGAGTGTTAGCGATACCTCATGACGATGGGTCTTAGTCTCAATCTGTATTATTTCATGCTTAATTCATTTTGATAATATAATGTGGATGAGACTCAAATTAATTCTTATAGGCTATGCGTTGATCGCCTGCAAATCAGAGTAAAACTGTCACCAACGATCCAAGATAAGTAATCAGCCAAAAGAAATAAGTATATTTTTGTTTTCTTTCTTTTTTTTTAATTTCTTAGTTAAAAACCATCTTAAAAATCACAAATATTTTCTCTTTTTTATTACTTATTCTCTTCTTAATATTTCTTCTTAGTTCTTCTTCTTAGAATGATCTTCTTTTCTTTTCATCTTTCAAAACTAAGAAGAAATATTTTAACCGATTTTGGTAAAATAATCAAGAATACTGAAACGCTTCTATTGCTTTCCCTCCTTTTGGATCACGACTCGCATAGTTACTTGCTATAGCGGTAATATTGAGGAACTTTAGCACAATATCCTTGTCAATTCTAAACTCTATTTTTCTATGCAAATTTTATCTCGATCAAATTTTGACGTTGTTACCGGAGAGGGACGATAATTCTTTTTAATTTACTTAGCGATTAGTTTTTCTCTGTTTTTGCATGCAGGGGCTAATTTTAAGAAAATAAGAGTTACAAAATATACATAGCAACCCTGGGCCTCTGCTCCAGAAAGCAAAGCCCAGGAAGACTCTACTTTGCCTCACAAATGAGGCAAGAACCGAATTTCTGCGGCAATATAGCTGGACTACTAACTGGTCTTTTTGCAGAAGCTGATGCTTCCACATTGCAAGATACAGCTTCTATAGTTGTTATTTTTTTCTTATTAATTTGATTTGCGCACTGTATTAAACTCAACAGTAACTTGGTGATTGTAAATCTTAAAAACGGTTAGATTTTGCATCTAAGCATTTGTTTAATTCGTTATATTGTCATTACTGTTGAAGAGTTCTAGAGCAAAAGTATGCGTGCATAGCATTTAGTATAGGAACATTTTTTAGTTTATATATTGCTTGAAGTGTACTGCTTGCTATATGCATGCACACGCGAACTAAAATGATTTAAGGGCTTAACTGATAAACATCATAAGGTAGGAGAGTCATTACCCTTCCTTAACTCAAAAATCATCTCCTCACTCACTAACCCAATCCTAATTTATAATTGAGTAGACGTTGGCGCTGGGGACATCTCGAGCTCAATAGGAGATTAGCCTCGGGAGGAAGTTGTTAGAGTTTGACTGCTTAAATCTGTGTTTACGGTTGGGGATTAAGAGGCAATATCCTCGAAAACCAGTAATATGACGTAATTAAGGCCCGTTCTCTGCACAGATACCTCCCACTGCATTTTGTTCCTATATGACTGATTAACTCGTGACTAGACTACTGCAATACCTCTCCTGAATAGTCAATCAGTTAGGAGTCGTCTACGTCTAAGGTCCACCCTAACAAATAATAGATTTTTCTTTCTTTCTGTTTATTTATTTGTTTGTTTATCTTTTTTTGTTCTTGTTTTTTTTGTGTGATATGGATCATAACCATAATTTTTTCCATGCTAATGTAAATTCATATTTCACACCTATCTCTTTTGACTCGGATATCACCAACCCGACATTTCATAACCTTTAACTAACCAAGTATACCAGATTAGTTTTGTCCGACTTAACATACTCTCGAATCCCTGTATTATGAACAAGATTAGAACAACCATCTCAACTTTTCATTGAGTCAATGCAGATACAACTTCCCCTAGTCATATTGTCAACCACCATTCCAACACTCAGCTTCATATACTCCTTGTGATGATCAACCAATAGAAAAAAATCTAAGTTAGAAAAGAGTATAGAAGTTTTGTATGAGTACGAACAACAATTTCAAAATATGATGGACTCACAATTTTCACAAAAATTTCAAATCCAAGATTTTGACTCCTTTTTTCAAGTCCTACCACAACAAGAAGAAGAATCGATTGACTTAGAAAAGAGTGTGGAAGTCCAGATTCAGATCCCAAATAATTTCAATCAATTTATCAATAGGGCAGAGTTAGATCAGTTATGCAACCAAATGAATTATAGGAATGAGGAAACTCTACCTAACACATTTTCGACTATTCCTAATTTTTCTAGCTATATTGATAGAAATCAAGAATCATGATGTCTTGGGGACTTTAACCAAGATTTAATTTCATTACAAACTTTGAACTTGACCAATTCTAGATCTTTGACAAATTGGCAAGTATTCATTTCAAGGAAATTGAACTTGATGGTGAATGTGACCCCAATTCCCCACTTTGTGATTCAGTTCTAATTTTTAAATCTATATTGACTCGGGTATTTTTACCCAATTTGGACCCAATTTCTGAGCCAATATTGATTTCTATACTCATAGATCTTGAAATTGAATCTCTTAATTTGGATAGTCACATTCCATTATGTAACGCCCCAATCCCGCAGGTACGGGGACGTTATGGCGACGTACATACGCGAGGTGAAAACACACTCACGAGTACGTTAAGCCTCAGTATAGGATATAACTTCCATATACACATGAGTTCCAGTATGAAATAAGTACAAGAATACCTACAGAAAGGGATTAGTGATCATAACAGATATAAAAACAGGGATAAATGGGATAACATAAATAAAGTACCAAGATACCTATAAAGAGTCTCGATGAGGAATCTTCTATGTGACTCCAAGGCACTATCTGATAATACGGTACCTCGGATCTCTAACCTGGGCATACAAACCCAGGGTCGTCAGAAAGCGACCTAGTGAGTGATAAAATGAAGGAGGCAATAAGATGTACTATAGTAATACAAGCACAATAATAATAGATAAGACATCCTGTTGTGATAGTGATACCATATCCAAAGCATATAATAAGCATATAAGTAGCAGCAGAAGTATCTAAACATGAAAGATATAAGCATGTTATCTTTTAATACCATCACTACCTAGCTGGTTATCATCTGGTCATGTCTTTAGGCGTGTCCGATTTATATCATAAATACGTCGTCTAGTGGTGACGTGATAGCAGTGACCATGCAGGTGGGTATATGCAATATGAACATACAGGTGGGCATATGAAAACAGAATAGATGCAATGCAGAACATGCGTAGTATGCCACCACAGAAAGAATAACAAGTATCAGGCAAAGTAAAAGATATACATGTACATGAGTGGGATGCCGCCACAGAATGTATAGCATGAAACATGTAAGGTAACAACATATACAGGTAACATGATAACGGAGAAATGATCGGATACAGAAACATGTACAACTAAACAATAGGATACATGTATCAGGCAAGTCATGTTATTTATACAATAGTAGCAATCAGTATCACCTGGTATTTTAATCAATCTCTTCCAGTGTCCCATACCACTGGCAGTTCATACTGGAGCCCGCACTCCAGTCGAACCCATCCGGACATGGCCTACGGGTACCATTATCCAAACGAGAGAGTGACCAAATAACAAGTGTTCCCGACGTCACTATTGTGTATACTGTTTTGTTATGTTAATTGGAAACCCATGGTCGAGGAGTTCTTATCGGGTGGGTGTATCCCGTGCATACCCGGGACAACGGCCTTATCAGACCCCTGGCTGCTGAGACCAGGACCAGCCCGCTAGAGTTGTAACATGTAATGGGAATCTCAATGAGCTAAAACAATAACGGAAAATGGGAGCTCATGAGTAACAGACGATAGCCAGCACTACCCCGTCCCCTGCAGTAGGACAGACAATGGATCCAGATATCCACCCGACAAGATCTAGTCAACCGTCAAGTCTCCCCCATACCCAAGTTATCTTTATTATCTTTCACTATACAGTAAATCAGGAACAAGTACAGGATATGGTACATGTAATACGATAACATGACATGAGATCTGTTGATAGCATGAAACACGATAACGGGAAACGGGAAACAATAGATGTGGAATTCCACATATCGCATATCAACAGCTCATGTATCCAGTAACAGAAATAACAATATCAGTAATGGGAAATAATCATGTAACGGGAATACAGGAAGATACATGCAACAATAATACATGCAATATGCACGGTGATTTATATGACAAGAATATATACACAAGCAATGCATGTATACCGGTGAATTTATATCACAGTGAGTCATGCACATGGTAGACTAGTGTCAGGTGGAACAGTGATGTATAAACATGACAGAACTGGGTACCGAACATCCATGTAACGCTGATAACAATAATATGAAATGACGACGTTCCGTGAAGTGGTGCACATGAATACGAACTAATAGTGTGCCGTGTCATAGTATCTGTGTAACGGTGATACATGTACGTGTGATAACAGTGTCCCGTGTGACAGGATATGTAAGTCACGGTGAAAATGCAGGAGATAACAGTGTCCCGTCTAACAAGTCTCTTATGCAATACACTGTATGTAAACAATCGTGTCCAGTGTACTATGGCTATATCATCTACTCGGGTGTCAAATACTTCTATACTAATGATCACTATCTTATGACGACGGTAGGTACTATCAAAGTATTAAACTAATGATCTTTTAATTATCAAGTTTTACTGACGTCAGGAATTTCGTTAACTAACCAATCATCCAGCTGTACCTATACATGGTATAATAACTCAGATAATCTCTATCTCTATGTTGTAATTACAGGGATGTACCCACAATGATACAATAATTATAATGATTATAATAATGACACTTTTACTTAACAATACTTTTAATGATTTAACCGATAATTAAGCAATCATCACTTTTCCTAAGCATGATAAAAATATAATTTATAAAAAAGAAAATACTCACAAACTAGTCATGGGAAGGTAGCTCTCTTTCCCACGATCGCAACGGATCCAGAATCGTCCAAATCGGAGTCCGGATGCTCCCGATATCGCCCGAACGCTAAAAGTAATAGAAAAGGGTTAAATATGCAAATCAATATAATTCAAATGCAATTACTAAAATGACTCAGGTGGTTTTCTGCAAATATACCTTTCTTGGGTTTCGGAGCGGGTTTGGCTCATAACGGGTCGGGTCCAGATCCACAACCCATACCCACTTAACTTAAGTTAAATGGGTAACGGGTTAACGGGTAGCGGGTAGTGGCTAAATGGGTTAATGGGTGTAACCCTTAACCCAATAATGGGTTAATGGGTTTGGGTTCTAACCCAAACCCACAAAGGGGATAAAGGAGGAGCAGCAGCAGCTTCTAGCTGCTGCTTGGCTCGGGTGCGGGCCGGCCGGCGGCGATCCCGGCCGCCGGCGGCGGTTCGGGCGCCGGAGAGAGGAGAGAGAGGGAGAGAAAGGGTGAGGGAGAGAAAGTGAAAGAGGGGGAGAGAGAGAGATTTACAGAGGGAGGAGAAAAGAAAAGGAAACAGGGAGAAAGAGATAGGGGGCGGTGGCGGCCAAGGCTAGGGGCGGCGCGGTGGCGGCTGGCCACCGGCCGCATGGCCGGAGGCGGAGCCCGGTGGCTCGCCGGCCACCGGGGCGCGCCAGCGGCAAGGTCGGAGGCGGCCTGCTGCCAACAGAGAAAGATAGGGAGGGGGAGAAAAGAGAGAAGAGAAAGAGAGGAGGTATTGAGAGAGAGAGTTTTAGAGAGAATTAGGAGAGAGAGAGGGGGATTTGTAATTGAGAGAGAGAGGGAGAGATTTAAATGGAGAGAGAGGAGTTAAGGCGGTTGGAGAGGCGGTGGGAAGTTTGGAGAAGAGTGGAGAAGAAGGAAGAAAGAAAAAGAAAAGAGAAGGATTTAAAAATTAAAATAATATTATTTAATTCGGCCCAAATTCGACTAGCTCCGAACGGTGCCCAAAAATTACAGAAAATAGAGAATATTATCCTGAGACATAATATGAAAACAGTTTACGAAAATTCAATCCGGTTTACAAATTAAAAATCCCGGAAGGTATCACCGATACTAGGTAACACCGGTTTGGCCGGATTTTCGATAAATTCAGAAAAATTCCCAAAAATACCCGAACATAGTTTATGTGATTCTAAGACATACGGTGAAAGACAATTCTCAAAATTCTATTCCGTTTGTGAAATAAAAATCGGAAGGCCGGTTATCGGTATCGGTCGACACCGACTACGGAGATTTTCCAAAATAATCCAGAAAATTTTCAGAAAATCCTTAAAAATCTAAAATATTAGAAAATAATTTTGAAACTGAAATCGGCTCAATCGGACTACCACGGAGGTCAATCAATAATATACGTCGTATCGCGTACCGATACTGTGATACGTACATCGGGGATCAGGGGGTTACACATTAATAGAAAATGAATGTGAATTTTAACTCTTTGATGTGGACCCAATTTTTAACCAAATCTGACCCTCAAACCTAAACTCGATTTATTTCTGAGTCAATATTGGTTCCTGAACCTTTCACTCTTAAGCCCAAATCAACCACTCCACTGAGTCACGTTCTATTGTTGGATCTAGGTATATACCATTATGATTCCGAGATGATATTTCTAGATTGGTCATATCATCAGGATGATTTTCATGTTAGGAACTTGCATGATCCTAATAAAGGGGATAGTAAAAATGTAAATAGAAAAGAGGTCAAAGTGGGTTCCACTAGCCACCACATTATTTAGATTGGGTAGCAATACTTGTACCAATCTGACCACCACTGGAACCACCACCTTGATGTAACATTTTTCCTTCTCTTGCTTCTTTTTTATGTATATATGCATTCATTCATACATTGAGGATAATGCATAAGATAGGTATGGGGGAGGGTTCACTAACATGATTTTTTTCTTCCCTTTTGTATATATTATATAAAAAATTATTTTTTCTTTTCTTTAAAACTTTTTGAAAATACAAACACTATTTTTCTCTTTCAAAATATGTTTTCGAAAATACTAACAACTTTTTCTTTCTTTTATAAATTTTGTGGGTGTAATTCACTGAAAACTCTCATAAGACAAAGCTCGTCCTTTAGGGTAACCTAGAGTTTTAGCGGCTTGTTGCACATGCTAAGTGCAACCGTGATTCCTACGAAAGTAAGTTAGATTTGGTTAGCTCTGTTTTTTTTTTTTTACTCGAGGATGAGCAAAAGATAGGTGTGGCGGTGTGTTGTACTCGTATTTTTCATATTTATTGTTACATTCCCACATTTATTTTCTAATAAACTCTTCTATTTAATTTTCTTTTTGTTTAATGGTGTGCATGTCTTGATTAATGGAGAAAAGGAGAGGAAATGAGCCCAAACACCCAATTTAATTCGGATTTAAATGAATTTATTTCACAAAAAAGAATTGGTGCAAATATACTAAAGATTTTAAAGCCAAACGGAGAAACCAACTGAAAAGTATTGGATAACAACAGAAGGTAGATCCACACGCTCAGGATCTGGCCAATGGCCGGATCATGGTCGCGTTTGCGTGGCCAAAAGTTGGTCGTTGGGCCAGCGTCAGTGCTCTTATCCTCTCAAATACTCTCCACTTTTTATTTCAGTTAAAAATTCTGCACACTTCAGACGTACACTGGCAGAGAACGTAGGCTAGGGTTTTGTTACTAGTTTAGTTTAGATTTTACTTTTCCTTTTCTTTTTATTTCTATGTAATTTTTTGTTTATTTATAGACTTAGATTAGAGAAGAGATTCACGAGAGAAGGAGATGAAGAAATGTATTGAGAGTGACACTAATGTAATTTTCTTCTTTCCTTTTATTATTTTTCAATTCAATCAGAGTTTACCTTTTGTGTTCTTTTTCTTCTAATTTTTACTTCGCTTTTTGATATCGATTGCAATCTAAGTGAGTCAAATAGCATCGTAATAGTCTTGCCTTTGTGAATGCCACCGATAGCTCATGATGATGGGTTTTTAGTCTCAATCTATATCATTTCATGCTTAATTCGTTTTGATGATGTAATGAGGATGAGACTTAAATCAACTCTTATAGGTTGTGCGTTGATCGCTTCTAAACCAAGATAAAACTGTCGCCAACGATCTAAGGTAAGTAATCAGCCAAAAGAGATAAGTATACTTTTGTTTTCTTTCTTTCTTTTAATTTCCTAGTTTAAAACAATCTTAAAAACCACAAATACTTTCCCAATTTTATTTGTTATTCTCTTCTTAATATTTCTTCTAACTTAGTTCTTCTTAGACTGATCTTCTGTTTTTTTTTTTCATCTTTTAAAACTAAGAAGAAATATTTTAACCGATTTTAATAAATTAATCAAGAATACTGAAACGCTTCTATCACTCTCTCCTTGTGGATCACGGCCCGCATAGCCATTTGCTATAGTTGTAGTATTGAGGAACTTTAGGAGAATATCCTAATCAATTCTAAACTCTATTTTTTTGTTTAGATTTTTATCAAAATCAGGAAACAAAAGCTCCAGCAGTGGAGCCTTCCTCAACAGAGCTAACCCCCTTCATACTTGAAGAAGCATTAAGAGCTGAAACAGAGCTAGCTGCAGCACAGGTAGCTAGAGCACAATCTCTGATATCATCAAGGAGAGAACTTGCGCTTTCTGCCCTCAACTCTGCTGGTCTGATGGAAGTAGGCATATTTCCATTTGTGGAGCCTGCACTTCCAATATCACCTGAGACTGGTACAGAATTTGTCTCTGCATCAACAGAGTTTGGAGATGCAACAAAAGTTTTGCCTAGAACCCCCCATACATCTTCTGAACATGTACCTGAAGAACCTTCCCCTGCTCCTTCTATACTCATGTGGTTTGTTGCAATGTTCCCATTAATAATTGGTCTCAAACTTGAATAGTTGAGCACTGGGATGTTAGCTGACCAAAGCAGATGCATTTCTGACAAAAGGGCGGCTTCCATTCATACTCAACTGCAAGGTGTTCAACCTCTCCTTCCTCGTTCTCCAATGTTATTTTGTCTGGCATGGCCTGCTTTGCATGTACTTCCACAAAACATCTCCCAAAGGCAAGACGCTCACCACTGGTCGTTGCCTCGTCCATATATAAAGGCCTACCAATCAGACTTGCAGCTTTACTAATGATTTGCTGCGACCAAAGCCTCAGGGGGAGGGCAGGGAATCTGATCCATAGTGGAAGAGAAATCAGCAGATCCCTCCCCATTTCTTCTTTCTTAGTCCACTTCTTCAAAATCATCAACCTGCCATCAAATTGCCATGGCCCCTCTGACAGCACTCTATCACAGTCTTCTTTCATCCCAAATCGGAAGAAAAAACACCCATTTTCTCTTATGTACATTTCCAATGAGCCCTTTGGCCTCCAGATTCTATTAACTCAGGCTTTTAAGTGCAAAAGGAAAAGTTTGTCTTCCATTAAGTACCCAATAAGTGTGTTATTCCATCTCTGGACATTATCTGCCACTTCTATTTTGGAAATTCTAGCATAAGGCACATCATTTTTATCAAATTGAGGAGCAATAAACTCTAGTGCACAATTATTATCCATTCTTCTTCCTTTAGCACAGATCTCTTTCTAAGATTGGGGTTGAGAACCAGAAGCAAAACGAATAGTTGTAGGTTTACCTCTGTTTACATGTTGAGCCAAGTTCTTCCTTTTAATTTGCCCCACAGGCCTCTGCCTTGTTTCTTGGCTCCGCCACACTCTTGCTTCTTCAGTGGAAGCTCCAAAGTTTGCATCTTGATGCGAGGAACTAACAGAACGCACCGATGGTGCAGATACATCAGGACGACTTTTAGCTTATTCTCTCTTTTGCTTGCGAGAAAGCACTCGAGCCTATCCCTCCTCTGGGTCCTTAGATTGGTCTCCATCACAATCATCACCTTCCTCCGATCCCTCGCCGTTGGCGGCCTGACCTTCTTGGACGAAGTCCTAGCCTTCTTCCCACCTTCCATAGGTGTGTTTCCGTCCAAAAACCCCTCTTCATGTTTGTATAAATTCACATATACATATATATACATGTATGTATATACAGCGAGAGATGGACTTGTGTCGTTCCGGAAGGATTCGGAGTCGAAACCTTTCAACTCAAATACAATCCTACAACATCCGAATGAAAGATCCATTCCATTGAAGTTGATCTATATTATTTCTGAAATCACCTAGAGGGGGGGTGAACAGGTGGTATGACTAATCTAGAAACTAAATGCGGAAGCTAAAAACAATTTGCAACTACACTTAATACAACCAACGAGTGTAGCCGAATTCCCCGTGAAGGACTCTAGACTAACTCCTCTTGATTCCCCTAGATAAGGGTTGAGGTGCTATATGAAGCTCTCGTGTTAAGTATAAGTGAGGCACACAAACACCAAGCATATAAGAAAAAGCATATGAATCAATGCAAGGCACAACACAAGCAATATATGATATGAATGAATAATGCACAACACAAATAAAGAGAGAGTTAGAGAGACAATGGATCAAACGCAAACACAAGGATATGTTCCGAGGTTCGAGCCCCTAGCTCTACGTCCCCGCCTTGACCGAGAAGGATTTCTAATCCACTATCTTGTCCACCGAGGACTCCCACCGAGGGAACCTCCACCGAGGAGGATTTGTACAACAAGGAGTACCGAACTCCTCCCTCAACCAACAACCTCCACAGAGGCAATACAACCACAATCCACCTCTACCGAAGAGGGATAGGCTCGTAGCCACACAACCAAACTCCACCTCTCACTAGAGGGAGTAAACACAAATCTCAACCTCTACCGAAGAGGGAGCAACCCAACAATAAAAAGGGTTTTTTACAACAAGTGGTATATCATAACCACAAACCTTTCCTCTTTTCCCACAAATAAAAGATCCTATAGAATAGGATAGATGATATAGCTCAAGTGGAAAAACTAGGTGTTTGGAAAACAAAACTCAAAGAAATAATCTTGGGAAAACTCTTGAAGATAATAGAAATGAAGAACAAACACAAATCTCCCAAAATACTATTTTTTTTTATTTTTCCAAAAACCTAAAACAAATAAGATAAATCTTTTTGGCACAAAACTCTTTTGAAAACTTGTTTAAAACAATAGAGAAAGTCTGGAAATTTTGGCTAAAACATCTTGGTTAAAAACACCAAGCAATGGGGTATTTATAGCCCTAATACAAAACTAGCCATTAGGCTGATTTTTCAGCCTGACACGGCTGGCGGTCGACCGCCCGTCGACCGCCAACGGTCATAAATATGACCGTTGGAGCAGCCCGGTCGATCGCAGATTTACAGAGAGCAAAGCTCTCTGTCCGGTCGACCGCCCGGTCGACCGGCCCGGTTGCCTGGCCAAACGTGCACAAGGCTGTGCACGTCGGTCGTCCGGCTCTGGAACACGGTCGACCAGCACGGTCGACCGCCAAAGCCTGGCAGCCAAATTTCTGGGACAAAAAAAAAGTTTAAAAATATTCTTAAAAATACTTATAAATCTTCTAAAAATCCCTAAAAATAGTTTTAACATTTTGCAAGTGATATATAAACATGTGATAAAAATTTCAACTCAAATATCAAGCAATTTGAACTATTTTTGTGTCTTATCATTTTTACCAAAAATCAAAAACTGTATTTTGTCAAACTTGGATTTTTCAATAGGAAATCTGATTTTTCCTAAAACTCATTGAAATACAAAAACATGATATTTAAACACATTGAAGCATGTTGCATATGGACATAAGTCCAATATACATGAAACATATATATATCATGATTTTTGTCTTTAAATCCAAAAATATGTTTTGTTAAAAATATCAAAACATAAAACTACATGAATAAGTATGGCAAACTAAGTTTGTATAAGTCATGTAAGCATGTATGTATATAGAGCACATCTAATATACATAAAAACAAAGTAAACTTGTTTTGATCAATCTATTCATGAAAACAATTCCAAAATATAAAACTTGTGTGTGTTGTGCACTTGAGCATATCAACTATTCTTATCTTTACAAATGGATCTAAACACACTAATGTTGGCCCGGAGGCCTTCCACTCTAGTTTTGATGATGATTAACTCATGTAGTTATGTTTACTAATAATCTTGTGATTTTAGTTTCAGGTCATGTAACAAGATATTAGTTGGTGATTGCTTCAAAAAGAGGAGTTTGGAAGCTTTCACTTGGTGATTCCAGGGCCCGAGCATCAAGATCTTACATAGCCTAGCTCGTGGATCACGTTTTGGATCGGGTCGACTTGAAGATGAAGATCGTCAAGAAGACTTAGGTATCCTATTGTTTAGTGTGTTTAGATCCATTTGTAAAGCTTAGAATAGTTGATATGCTCAAGTGCACAACACACACGTTTTATGGATATTGATTTTTCGGTTTTTAGTTTAACCGATGTTGGTTTTCATGAATAGTAGATCAAACAAGTTTAAATGGTTTATATGTATAGTAGATGTATTCTTTCTATACATGCATGCTTAAACTTCTTAGACAAACTTATTTTGACTATCCTATTCATGTATTGAAAAATCAAAGTTTGATAAAAATACAAGTTTTGGTTTTTGGTAAAAATGTTAAAACACAAAAATAGTTCAAATTGCTTGATATTTGAGTTGAAATTTTTATCACATGTTTATATATCAATGCAAAATGTTAAAACTATTTTTTTGGGGATTTTTACAAGATTTATAAGATTTATTAGAAATAATTTTAACCCCAATTTCTCACCCAGAACAGTGGCTGACAGGCTAGGTCGGCCGACCGCATGGTCGACCGAACCAAGGACCGGTCGACCGAGCGGTCGACCGACGTGCACAGCCTTGTGCACGTCTGGCAGACACATGGGCCGGTCGACCGGCGGTCGACCTGGAAGCCCCAACGGTCATATTTATGACCGTTGGCGGTCGACCGGTCGACCGCAGGCCTGTCAGGCTGACGATCAGCCTAACGGCTAGTTTTCTGTTTGGGCTATAAATACCCCATCTCTTTGGGGATTTTGATAAAACTTTTGACAAGAAAATTCTAGAGTTTCTTTAGTGTTTAAAATAAGTTTTCAAAAGTGTTTTTGGCTTTAAACTTCCAAATCGGTTTTGTGTTTTAGGGTTTGAGAAAATCAAAGAAAATAGAAATTTGGGAGATTTATTTTGTTCTTCAATTCTATCATTTACAAAGAGTTTTCCCAAGTGTTTTCTTTGAGTTTTTGTTTTCCAAACTCTAGTTTTTTCACACTTGAGCTATATCTTCTATCCTATTCTTTTAGGATCTTTGTTTGTGGAAAAGAGAAGTGTTTGAGGTTGTTTAAGCCTCCAAGTTGTAAATCCTCCTTATTTTGTTGTATCCCTCTTTGGTAGAGTTGATCGGAGTGGTATTGGTTTGTATCCCTCTTCGGTAGAGGTGATTGAGTTATTGTTTGGCTACGGGCCTTATCCCTCTTCGGTAGAGGTGGATTGTGATTGTATTGCCTCGGTGGCATTGTAAGGTTGAGAGAGGAGTTTGGTACTCCTTTAATGGATTAGAAATCCTTCTCGGTAAAGGCGGGGACGTAGAGCTAGGGGCTCGAACCTCGAAACATATCTTTGTGTTTGCGTTTGATCCATTATCTCTTAACTCTCTCTCTTTATTTTGTGCAAAGCATCATTCACATCATTCATATCATTTATATGTTTGTGTTGTCCTTGCATTGATTCATATTGCTCATCATTATATGCTTGGATTGTTTGTGTGTGCCTCACTTATACTTAACCACAAAGGCTTCATATAGCACCTCAACCCTTATCTAGGGGAATCAAGAGGAGTTAGTCCAGAGCCCGTCACGGGAAATTCGGCTACACTTGTTGGTTGTATTAAGTGTGATTGCAAAATTGTTTTAGCTTCCGCATTTAGTTTCTAGATTAGCACTATCACCTATTCAACCCCCCTCTAGGTGATTTCAACTAAACTATGGATACTTAAGTCTTCTTGACGATCTTCCATCTTCAAGTCGACTCGATCCAAAACGTGATCCACGAGCAAGACAATGTATGATCTTTGTGAAGGTTCACCTAGAGGGGGCGTAAATAGGTGATGGCTAATCTAATGGTCACTTAATGCCAAATGATGCAAATAATGCGGAAGCTAAAAACAATTATGACCTAATTAAATCTTTTACACTAAACACCACGTATAACTAAAAAGTGTTGCCGAATTCCCCGTGAAGGGCTCTGGACAAACTCCTCTAGATTCCCCTTGAATGGGTTGAGGTGCCGCGTTGGCTCTCTTGGTTGAATACAAGTGTTAGCAAACAAACCCAAGCAAGTATATCAATTTAAGCCCACAAGTATATCATGCAAGTAAAGATGAACACAATAAAGTAATGCAAGATATAAATAAGAGACAAAGAGAGAGAGAGAGCAATCGCAAACACAAAGGGTTTGTTTCGAGGTTCGAGCACACTTGCTCTACATCCCCGCCTTCGACACACGAAGGATTTCCACTATGCAAGATCCCAATGGATCTCTCCTTGGTGCCGCAACACCTACAAGCCCTCGGACTCCCTAGTCCCGTACACACCGCAAGCCTACCGGCTCGCCGAGTCCGCACCCGAACTCAAAACAATGCGGACACACACGTCTGCCTCCTCAAAGTACAAAGAAGAAGTCTTTGGTGATCACAACACTTTGATCACCTAAAAACAATCTCACTACAACACTCCTAAGGATTGAATAATCAATGGATGCTCAATTGTTTGTGTGAGAAAAACTAGGAAGAGAATGGTGGAGGAAAACTCAAAGAATCACTTTAACACTCTTGATAAAATCTTCCCTTTAGATAGGAAATATTTGCTCTCTATTTTGTGGAGAAAAACTTCTGAAAAGAGTGGGAAAAACTGGCTCTAAAACTATCTCCAAATCTTGTTGAAAACAGTCCACAAACCCCCAAATATATAGGCTGTCAAAAACTAGCCGTTGGGGCTTTGTCAGAACTGCCGGTCGACCCGTGCGGTCGACCGCCAACGGTCAGAAATCAGATCGTTGGAGCCACGGTCGACCGCCTGGGTCGACCGACCGACTGGAGCTGAGAGTCTAACTCTCTGTCGGTTGACCCGTACGGTCGGCCGAACTTTCCAGAGAGCTCTGCTCTCTGGAGCGGTCGACCGGCACGGTCGGCCGTCCTCCAGTACACAAAGGCGTGCACATCTGTGCACGTCGGTCGACCGGTCCGGTCGGCCGACTTCAGGATTAGTCGACTATATAGGGAGCAAGTCGACTTATCTGAAGCCTGAAACAGTTTTCTGGGATTAAAAAGTTAGTCTCTTTGGCTCAAATAAAATCCCATAAAATACATAAAAATCTACAAAAATAGTTTTACCAATATACTTTGATAAAGAAACATGCTTGCACAAAATCAAGTCATGTTATAAAAGATTGGACTATTTTGTAACTTGGAAATATTTGGCTCATGATAAAAACTGTTTTCTAAAACAATATTTTTCCAAAACATATTTTTCCAAATCTTCATCAAATACAAAACAAGATATACTTTTAAGGCATAGTGTGTATGGATATGATCCACTACACAATCATAATGAAATATCTATGTTTTTGGCATTAAGCATAAACTTGGTTTTGGTTGAAAGATGTAAACATGAATATCAAAAACCAAATAGTATTTTGTCACAAAGAAAAATCTTTTCTAAACTAAAAAATCTTTTATGAAAACAATTCTATCAAGAGTGTGTGTGTATATGTACTTGAGCAATCCACCAACTACTCTATCCTTTACATTTTTACTCTAAAACAAAAATAAAATCTTATACCTAGATACAAGTCTTCATCTTCTTGAAGTCTTCCCTTGAAGGCTTCTCATCTTCTTGACTTGGTCCAAGCTTGATCCAAAAGCTCCTTGGATCACACCGTGCTAGCTCCAAATCTTAACATTTTATCCTTTGTTGAGCTATGCACCTACTAAGATCTTGATAATAAATCTGTCACTAATTAAACACAAGATCATTAGTAAACATAACTTCATGAGTTGATCATCATCAAAACTAGGGTGATAGGCCTTTGGGCCAACACTTTGATGCTCGGACTCTGGAATCACAATGTGAAAACTTCCAAAACTCATCTTGTTGAAGCAATCACCAACTAATATCTTGCTAAATGATCTGAAACTAAAATCACAAGATTATTAGTAAACATAACTACATGAGTTAATCATCATCAAAACTAGAGTGGAAGGCCTCTGGGCCAACAATCTCCCCCTTTTTGATGATGACAAAACTCATGGAGTTATATATGCATGAATTAAAGTTAAGCTTCAAAGAAGCTCCCCCTTAACTCATGCATAGGAATAAACAATATATATGCAATAAAAGCTCATAAACATGGTATGCATAGTCATGCATAAAACAAGGTACTAAATACAAAAACATGCTCTTGATACCAAACATATGAAATGCATCATGCATAAAACGTGCTCTTGATACCAATAAAAACATGCTCTTAAATAATACTCTTGATACCAATTAAACAATTAAACGACAAACAAATAATAAAACAAAACAACATGCATATAAAACATGCATAAACAAAACAAGCATACATAGAGAAGAATTTGAGTTTATATATATGCATGTTAAACTCTCAAATAATTCTCCCCCTTTTTATCAATCATTAATAAAGGGGTTAAAGTAAAAAAAATCAATAAATTTTCTCCCCCTTTTTGTTCGAAACAAGAATCAACAAAGGGGTTAAAAGCAAATAAAACAATGTTCTCCCCTTTTTGTCTAAAACAAAAATGATGTAAATAAGGGGTGACAATCAAACAAATCAATAATAAGAATATATGCGATATACATTCATCAAGAGGAATACGCTAAGTTAACTTCCCTACATATATACATAACATGAAGAAAGGATGACAAGCCCTAATTCACATAACATATAATATGCAATGCATAAGAAGAGATGTGAAGCTCTCCCTACACACTGTATCGCATAAAGAAGAGTTGTCAAGCTCCTCAATATAAGATACACTCAACATGAATCTATATGTAGAAGAGATGTTAAGCTCCCCTTGCATATATGCAATATAAATCAAAACATTTTTTTTAATTTTTTTTACATTTCTTATTAAAACATTTCGAATTTTCTCAATAAAACAAATTTTGATACCAAAAAATGTGTCAAAGTAGTACATTTTGATACCAATTGAAAGGAAACATAAAAACATTGATACCAATTTTAAGAAACAAAAGCATCTTGATATCAATAAAGAGTATTATTCCCTTTTAAGCATATGATACCAATTGAAATTATTATACTCTACAATTTTTTTAAATTCATTTTCTATCATAAAGTAAGGGAGTGAAATTCTAGGGTAAACAAAATACCAATTGAAAGATAAAATATGAGTTTTCTCCCCCTTTATGAAATACCAATTGAAATTATATAAAAGCTTGTATTAGCATCCCAATTGAAAAACTAATCAATTGAAATATGATATTCATTAAAAATTCAAGCTTTAGCATAAACATATATATATATGTATGAAAATTATATACCAATCGAAATTGATACAATTTGAAGTAAAAGCATACATACATAAAACATATATATGAGTATACAAGAAATGTCAATATTGATACCAATTGAAAGAATCCAATGATACCAATTGAAGCAACAATAATATCAAGTGTATATCTCATATTTCCTACCACCCATTCATGTTCAAGTTTAAAATGATTTTCACTATAAAGCATACATGAGCATGATCTCCCATCCAACCACCCTTGAAAGGTAGGGGTTTTCAAAAATACGTTTGAAAATTATAGTATGTTTGAAAACTTCTACCATATCGAAGAATCCCGCAACTAGTTAAATAGAAAAACTTGTTAACTAGTACGAAATCCTTCAAGTAAGGAATAAAACAAAAATATTTTTCAAGAGACAAGAAATCCACATGATATCCAACACTCAAGTCAATGAAGCATAAATATGACTCATGAAAACAAAACATGAGTAAACAAAAAAAGTGAGTGTACAAATAAAATGTGAAGATCATAATCATGAAAAATAGACATTAAGCTCAATATTCCTTTAAACATGAAAACTTGAAAATCATCAAAATTATTTAATCTTCAAGGCATATGTATGTCTTATACAAACTAAAGTATACATACATATCCAAACACAACGAGTCCACAAATGTATATGCATGAAGGCACATGACTCAAAGTTAGACAAGATGGACATATACATGAAGTTAAACATGAAAACATGGATAAAATAAGAATACAAGTTAAATGCATGAATCATCAAAACTAGACTATACTAGCACATCTAATGGGTACAAATAATCGTTCAAGCACAAACATATATAAATTTACTTGTGGCCCACTATATATATAAGTATAAATCCTAGTCTTAATGAAAACTAACATTTAAACATATATTCAACATTTAAAGCATAAAAACAAGACAAAAATCAACATGATAAACATAAACATGATTATTATGTAAATTCACATGTTATTAGAGCTAAGATAAACATGATAGCAAAACAAAGGTGAGAACACTAAAATAATGATCCATATTAAACAAAGGTGAGAACACTAAAATAATGATCCATATTAAACATGTATGTCAAGAGTCTAATAATCATGGCATTTTCATAATGATCATATAAACAACAAAACATGCTACAAATAATGAACATGAAAAGCATGCATAAATAAATAAGGAGTAAGAGACCATTACCAAAACCTATGAGGCAACTTCTCCATGTCTCCAAAACACAATGGTCCTCCCACCAACATCCCTTGAAAGTGATGCATCCAAATGATTTTCATGAAGTTCGGAACGCATCCACTCCAAGATACCGCTACTCTCACGTCATGTGAGAGCCCACACCTACATCATAAACAAGAGGGGTGGTCTTTGGTACCCATATCCATTTGGGTCCATGGGGGTTAGTCCCTTCTCTAACCCAAACAAATTTATTTGCTAAATTTTCAACATGTATTCTATCATAGCAAAATCTAGCAAGGTGGCCCTTACGTCCACAATGTGTACATGTGTACACATGAGCATACATGGTGTGATGGTGGTGACCGTGGGAAGCATGTGTACGCCGTGGATGGTGTGCATGCATAATAGGAGCTTGTTTCTTCTGAAACAAGGATTCCATCCGTGTATGGCTCTTGGCACAATGGCTCAACGTGGAGCCCAAACAATCCATTCTCTTCTTTAACAAACAAATATCATCATTAATCCTAGAAGAAGAGGTGCAAGCAATGGGTGATCTAGATGGAACTACCCTAGCATGGCAAACATGAGAATCAATAATATTTTGCAAAAATTCATTTTTCTTTAAACACATTTCTATATCCTTTGAAATAGAATCAAATTTTATTTTCAAAGAATCATTTTCTTTTAAAACAAAAATAACTTTTGAAGACAATTTTTCATTTTTCTTCAAAATTGTTTCACAATCATTTTTATTTTTCAAAAACTCATTTTCTTTTAGGACAAGATCAAGTTGAGATTTTAATGAATCCCTTTCATTAGAAACCTCCTCCTTCTCTTGCTAAACATTGTTAAGTCTAGAAAGCAAATTTTTATTTTCATTGTTAAGGCCTAGACTTTTCTTTTTCAACAAATTATATTTTTCCAATAATTTTTCACAAACAATAGATAGTTCTTCATTCAAAGCATTAGCATCCACATATTTATCACATGAAGAACTAGCATCAAAACTATCTAGTTGAGATTCTGATTGTACCTCAAGGGAGTCATTCCCTTGGACCATGAAGCATTGTGAGTCAGATTCTCCACTAGACTCCTCCGGTTGGATTGGTAATTGAAGCTTGGAGGTGGATGTGGTTGTCAACTTGTTCCACACTGCAAAGGCGGAATCAAGGTTAGAGACATGCATAAGATAATCTTTTGAAAGCGTGCTTCTAATAGCCTCAAGGACTTGTGCATTAGCCCATATATGATTGCTATTACCAAGATAGCATTTCTTGGTAGCGGCAAGGAAAACATGCAAACCTAGGGTCTTCAAATACATGGACATCCTATATTCCATGTGTCAATGTTGGAGACATCGAACATGGGAGGTGAAAAGCAATCCATGGGTGTGCAAACTAAATGTGTGCAAACAAATATATGCAAATGCAAATGTAGATTAGCAAATAAGGATCTCACTCCTAGGTGGTTAAACCTAAATATCAGGAGCGTAGGCTCTGATACCAATTGAAATCACATAGGGGGGGTGAATAGGTGATATGGCTAATCTAGAAACTAAATGCGGAAGCTAAAAACAATTTGCAATTACATTTAATACAACCAACGAGTGTAGCTGAATTCCCCGTGAAGGGCTCTGGACTAACTCCTCTTGATTCCCCTAGATAAGGGTTAAGGTGCTATATGAAGCTCTCGTGGTTAAGTATAAGTGAGGCACACAAACAACCAAGCATATAAGAATAAGCAATATGAATCAATGCAAGGCACAACACAAGCAATATATGATATGAATGAATAATGCACAACACAAAATAAAGAGAGAGTTAGAGAGACAAAGGATCAAACGCAAACACAAGGATATGTTCCGAGCTTCGAGCCCCTAGCTCTATGTCCCCGCCTTCACCGAGAAGGATTTCTAATCCACTATCTTGTCCACCGAGGACTCCCACCGAGGGAACCTCCACCGAGGAGGATTTGTACAACAAGGGAGTACCGAACTCCTCCCTCAACCAACAACCTCTACCGAGGCAATACAATCACAATCCACCTCTACCGAAGAGGGATAGGCCCGTAGCCACACAACCAAACTCCACCTCTCACTAGAGGGAGTAAACACAAATCTCAACCTCTACCGAAGAGGGAGCAACCCAACAATAAAAAGGGTTTTTACAACAAGTGGTATATCACAACCACAAACCTTTCCTCTTTTCCCACAAATAAAAGATCCTATAGAATAGGATAGATGATATAGCTCAAGTGAAAAAACTAGGTGTTTGGAAAACAAAATTCAAAGAAATAATCTTGGGAAAACTCTTTAAGATAATAGAAATGAAGAACAAACACAAATCTCCCAAAATACTATTTTCTTTGATTTTTTCAAAAACCTAAAACAAATAAGATAAATCTTTTTGGCACAAAACTCTTTTGAAAACTTGTTTAAAACAATAGAGAAAGTCTGGAAATTTTGGCTAAAAACATATTGGTTAAAAACACCAAGCAACGGGGTATTTATAGCCCCAATACAAAACTAGCCGTTAGGCTGATTTTTTCAGCCGGACACGGCTGGCGGTCGACCGCCCGGTCGACCGCCAACGGTCATAAATATGACCGTTGGAGCAGCTCGGTCGACCGCCCGGTCGACCGCAGATTTACAGAGAGCAAAGCTCTCTGTCCGGTCGACCGCCCGGTCGACCGGACAGGTTGCCTGGCCAAACGTGCATAAGGCTGTGCACGTCGGTCGACTGACTGGTCGACCGGCTCTGGAACACGGTCGACCGACACGGTCGACCGCCAAAGCCTGGCAGCCAAATTTCTGGGACAAAAAAAGTTTAAAAATATTCTTAAAAAATACTTAAAAATCCCCAAAAATAGTTTTAACATTTTGCATTGATATATAAACATGTGATAAAAATTTCAACTCAAATATCAAGCAATTTGAACTATTTTTGTGTCTTATCATTTTTACCAAAAACCAAAAACTGTATTTTGTCAAACTTAGATTTTTCAATAGGAAATCTGATTTTTCTTAAAACTCATTGAAATACAAAAACATGATATTTAAACACATTGAAGAATGTTGCATATGGACATAAGTCCAATATACATGAAACATATATATATCATGGTTTTTGTCTTTAAATCCAAAAATATGTTTTGTTAAAAATACCAAAACATAAAACTATATGAATAGGTATGTCAAATTAAGTTTGTATAAGTCATGTAAGCATGTATGTATATAGAGCACATCTAATATACATAAAAACAAAGTAAACTTATTTTGATCAATCTATTCATGAAAACAAATTCTAAAACATAAAACTTGTGTGTGTTGTGCACTTGAGCATATCAACTATTCTTATCTTTATAAATGGATCTAAACACACTAAACTATGGATACCTAAGTCTTCTTGACGATCTTCCATCTTCAAGTCGACTCGATCCAAAACGTGATCCACGAGTAAGGCAATGTATGATCTTTGATGCTCGGACTCTGGAATCACAATGTGAAAACTTCCAAAACTCATCTTGTTGAAGCAATCACCAACTAATATCTTGCTAAATGATCTGAAACTAAAATCACAAGATTATTAGTAAACATAACTACATGAGTTAATCATCATCAAAACTAGAGTGGAAGGCCTCTGGGCCAACAATTTCAAGTAACTAAAAATTAAAAATTATGTATTTTGAATACTTTTTGTCAATCCATCAAGTAGGCGCAAAATGAACGGCTGAAAGTAGTATACTGAGATCTATATTTTTAGACATACAAATTCTCGATCTGACCATTTCATCATGATCTATACACTTAAAAAACCCTCACGCACCACTTTTTATTAGATTTCAAATATTTTGCACCATTAAACTAACCAACTCACTACTTTGGACGTTCATTTTGCACATACATGATGGATGAGCAAAAAGTATTCAAAATACATGATTTTTGATTTTTAGTTACCTGAAATAATTTAGATCAACTTCAACGAAGTGGATCTTTCATTCGGATGTTGTAGGATTGTATTTGAGTAGGAAGGTTTCAACTTCGAATCCTTCCGAAATGACACAAGTTTATCTCTCTCTATATATATGTATGTATGTGTGTGTGTGTGTGTGTGTGTTTGTGTTTGTATGTATGTATGTATATGTATGCATATATACATGTAGTTGTATTTTTATCCTATATATTATCCCACTAAATACCTTAATATTAAATCCTAAACTAATTTAGTGGAAGGTGTGGTGGCATGATTTGATGGACTTGGGAATGATAGGGATGACGTGGCATCATCAGAGTAAATCACCAAAAAATATAAATAAGGGGGAAATGAGAAATCACCTTCATTCTCACTAATTCTCTCTCTCTCTCTCTCTCTCTCACTCGCCCCCCTCCCCCCTCCTCCCTCCTCATTTCCCTAATTTTTGAATCTCCCTCTCTCCGTCTCCTTGTTGTGGCTGATGACAACAAGACCCCTCATACCGCTCTCTCTTTATCCCTTTCTCAATTTCTCTCCCCCCTCTTTCAATTTCTCTCTCTCCCTTTCTCTCTCTTAATCTCTCCCTATCTTCCCTGAGACTGACGATAATAATCGCAGCAACGCACGACACCAGGGTCAGTGGCGTACCAGGAAGCGGCGATGGCGGTGCTAGGGGCATTGACGGCGCTGAAGAAGGTGAGGGAGTTATTCCTTTATCTTGTGATTTAACTTCTTCAAATGAGAACTTTCTATCATATTATAATTTTTATTATTGAATGATAAATACTTTTGATTGTTTAAATTTGGGGTTAGATTTTGACAAGTAGATTTCTTTTGATTGTCCAAATTTTGGTATCAATAACCCTTGGCTCTTGTGTGTGTGTGTGTGTCTATATCAATTTGCATCAAAATAAAGCTTGAATCAAATTGTGTGATCATAGTATAATGGGACTAGTTCGCTCAAATTATAATTTCACATTGAAAAAATCATGCTTCTTATTAAATATGTATATAATTCCTTGATTTTCTTCTCACTCTACTCACTGAGCTGTTGAGCTCACCTCTTTTCAGATTGATGTTTTTCAGGTTGCGCTAAAGCACAGGTTTAGATTAGAGCGGCAAGGAATTATATTATAGAGATGCATGATTTGATTGTAGACTATAATCTATTTTGTAAACTGTAACGCCCCGATTTCACAGATACGGGGACGTCACTGCGACGTATATACGTAGGTCAGGAAGTGCCCCCACGCATATACGCTAAGCATAAAGTACAACAAGAAAGGATCAGAGTGCAACGCAAAGCATGGTATACACACATATATGCCAACATAAAGGTACAATACAAAGTCATCACAGTATATGATAAACATTACATAGTCCATATGTCTTTTATCATACAAGTCCAAAAATGAAATATACAGCAAAAGTACAAAAGGGCTCACGAGTAGGATGGAAATCCCGTGAGTCAAGAGAAGTCAGGCACAAGGAGCGGGAGCTGGGATGCCTGCTCGCAAGGATGGCTCGATCTACGATGGACAACTCCACTTCGACCTAGCCTTGAAATCTGAATGTGCAAATCCAAGGGGTCAAGACATATAACAAAATGAACTACAGCCAAGTGGCTAAGAGACACGGAAGGGGTCATAACACAAGCATAGTGTAAAAGGACGGATATAGCATAATCGTAAAGCATGAAATATAAGTAAAACTGATCACAAGCAAAAGTGATTGTATACGCTTAGGTCACGGTCCCATGAGACTAGTACATCGAAGGAATAATCCAAACAAGGAAACCCTCATATATATACCCTTATCTCATGCCACCGAATACCCAAGCGTATAGAATCAGAGTTGCAAATCATATGATAGTCAATCAAGAATACATAACGGGATCACAACACACATAGCAGGTATAACATGACATGTATCATAACAGGACTCAGGGTGAGCAATCTGATTGTATGGTTTCAGATTACGACTCCATGAGACTAGTACATCGAAGGAATAATCCAAACAAGGAAACCCTCATCTATATAACTTTATCTCATATTATCGTAATCCAAGTGCATACAATGGAATAACAGGAACACTTATTATTATTACTCGTCTGACCCATATATCTCGGTATGTGTCCAGGTGTGCACCCCAACACACATACATCCATATATAGCTAGGCGAGGGTTGTTACCGGAAGTAGATGGAAAACTGATAGAGCTTCTTATAATGGTACTCATACACCGGGGACCAGTTTTCTGGCCCAACGGTTCCCACCACCTGGGACCGGTTTGGGGACGCAAGGTCCCCCTATAACTTCCGCCGCAAATATCATATAGTGATTCACATGCACCGGGGACCAGTTTAGTGGTCCAACGGTTCCCACCACCTGGGACCGGTTTGTTCACATGCACCGGGGACCAGTCTATTGGTCCAACGGTTCCCACCACCTGGGACCGGTTTGTTCACATGCACCGGGGACCAGTCTATTGGTCCAACGGTTCCCACCACCTGGGACCGGTTTGGGGACGCAAGGTCCCCCCCCCCAAAAGTAATCATAACAGTAATCATAACAGTAATCAGGGACTACATTCCCGTTATCGTGATAATTATAAGAATCGGTGTATCATACTTGGTTTTAAGAGATAGCATGACGAGGTGGTGGTGTATACCAAAAATAAAGCATAACAATAGATTGATAATTAGGCCGGGTCAGTCATGTCATAACAATAGGGTCTAGCAAGGTAGTGGCATGATTAGGTGATATACATGGGTTAAAAGAAAACATAAGGTTAACAAGTGGTTAATAGTGTTACTCAACGAGTCATGCAGTAATATGAGGTAAGATCCATTAAGTAATAAGTCCTAAAGTACCAGTCATGAAGCACAAGAAACCATAATGCACAACACATGAACCAACGACAAGATCCAATTTTAGAAAAGAAATCATCAAAGACATCCAGGCAGAATTAGTCGACTAGGTAGAAGAGTTAGTCGACTAATAGAAGGGTTAGTCGACTAACAGTAGGGTACAGTCGACTAATACTGTGTAACAGAGAGTTGGGTTTCTGATTCAGGAAATGTTAGTCGACTAGGGTCAAGGGAGTAGTCGACTAATAGAAGAGTCAAGTCGACTAACAGATACTTAAGTCGACTAAGTCTGTGATACAGAAAGTTGGGGTTTTCTGGTTCAGGAAAATTAGTCGACTAGGGTCAAGTTATTGGTCGACTAGGGGTCTCCAGTCGACTAGTAATAGGGGTCTAGTCGACTAAGGCAGTGTTCCAGTGACTGATTAAGTTCCAGGTACAAAGGTTAGTCGACTAGGTGAAATCAGGGGTCGACTAATAGTTATTTCCAGAGAGTTGAGATTTATTTCCAGGGAAGATTAGTCGACTAATATTTGGGGTAAGTCGACTAATACTGTGTTTTCCAGAAAAGTTAAGTTTCAGCTAAGTGTTCTAGTCGACTAGGTTCTAGGTCAAGTCGACTAATACTGGTCGGGGAGCAGTTTACAGAACAGAACTTAGGGGTTGTTCTAGATGGTAAAAATGTGATTTTTATGACATGTGAGCACAAGATATGGGGATACAAGTATGCTAGGAAGGGAACATGTCTTGGTGAGTAAAGATACTCACTTGGAATCGTTTGATCGAATCTCTACAAGTCCGGGAAGAGGGTGGTCGACGAATAGCTCCCAAGCGATCCTTGGCGACGAAGAGAGCTACGATCCGAGCTCCAAATCAGAAGCTTGAGCTGGTGGTGGAGATCTTGTGGGGTTCTTGGAGCTAGGGTTTAGGTTGAGGTGAAGGAGGATTTTGGAGAAGAGGATTTCTTTGTGGAAGTGAAGAAAAAGTGAGGGAAATGCAAAGGAAAGGATTAAATAGGTTTTAGGTTTTGTGAAGGAGGTGTAAATAAGATAGATGTGAGGGAGTTTTGTGCAAATAGGGGGGTGATGTGCCCCTCACCTTGGCCACTTGGCCGGCCATGGGGGAGAGAGAGAGAGGTGCATTTAATGGGGTAGGTGGGAGTTGGTGAAATAAGAAAAGGAATTTAGAATTTTGGAAAATAGGAAAAGTGTGTGGTTGTGGAGGAAGGAAGGGAAAAATAAAGGAAAAGGAAAAGGAAAAGGAATTTACAAAGGAGAAGATATTTCTCTTGGACTCAAGATGAAACTGATGAAAAGACTGATACCTGGGTTAAAGTCAAAGATGTGGAAGCCATCTCGGAAAATGCCGGAATCGTCCGAAATTCAAGTATCTCGGAACGACTCGCAAATTTACCCAAAAATCAATAATAATATATAAAGACCAATAGTGAAATCCGTTTGAAGAAATACTTTATAGTTTTAAAATTAAAAATCCCGGAATCAATTACCTACCGACTCCGTTGGAATTTTCATAAAATCATAAAATTCTCAGAAAAAGAATGTAAATAAGAAATATGATTCTAAGTAATTATGTCTAAAGGATCATCATGGAATTCCAAACAGTTTGAGGATTAAAAATCCAGGAATCGGTCAGCGGCACTGGCCGACACCGGTTTTGAAGATTTTCAACTTAATCACAGAAAATTCCGGAAAATCATAGAAAATCCAAAATATTGGAAAACGATGTTTAAAACTAAAATCGGTTGAATCGGATAACCAGAATGTCAAAAACAAGTAAAACTCTGAGATCGAGTCCCCGGCTCAGATAAGGGCTGACTCCGAGTTCACCGATCCAAATCAAGGCAAAACAATCATATAAGGAATTCATAATACAGAATAAATACAGGAAACAAATCGAAAAAAATACGATCGAAAATCTGAATACGCAACTAAGTACGTATTCCGGGAACGGGGTATTACAATCCACCCACCTTACAAAAATTGCGTCCTCGCAATTTCATTAAGGGGTGAAATGAGCACAAGGGGACAAAGGTTGGAATAAAGGGCTCATAAAACCAAAACAGGGGATAAGATGAATACGGGAAGGAACTGAATGAACAATGATAAAATGACAAAGGAGATATTAAGAAAGATAATCAACTCAAATACAAGATATGGGGTAGAAGTTACCATGATGTCCCTAGGGCTCCTGATCGGGATACTGGTCTTCCCACTCTGCTGCATCATCTGAGGCCTCTGCTGCCATGATGTGGACTTGACCTCTCCTCTGAGCTGCTCTCGGTCTCATTCCCCTATACTGATGATCATACCGTTGAGGTGGAAGTGGAACTCTTCGATCAACAGGTTCAGGGTTCCTCCTCAGTGGCGGCGCTGGAAGTGCTGGAGCTGGACGTGCTGGAGCTGGAAGAGCTGGCCTGACTGGTGCCACATGTCCAAACTCCCTGTGTGGGCAATCCCTTAGCATATGCCTCCCTGACCCACACACTAAACATAATCCCTTGGCCGCTCGACAATCTCTCTTATAATGTCCGGGCCTGTGGCAGAAGTTGCATACAATCTGAGACGGAGGAGTCTGGAATGGTCTCTTCATCATCGGGCCATGGGTTGCCCTATCTGCATCCTCCTCATCCATCAACTCAAAAGGCCTCTTCTTGGCCTGGTTCTTCGTCTGGTTTGCCTGTTTCTTCTCAAACCCACGCTCCACCTCTCGAGCGCTGGTGAGAACCTCCGCATATGTCTTCAGATGATGGGGCATTAGGAACATCTGAATGTCCATCTGAAGACCCTGCTGAAACCTGCTTGCTCGCTTCTCCTCATCTGTCACCATATACGGAGCAAAGCGGCTGAGTCTTAGAAATTCCGCGGCATACTCATCCACGGACTTGTTCCCTTGCCGAAGTCTGATGAATTGCTCTTCCATGTCCTTCTGGGCTGTGACAGGGAAGAATCTGCTGTAAAAACTCTTGGAGAAGGTGTCCCAAGTGACAGGCTTCTCCAATCTGGCCTCCTCTGCTAGCCACCAAGTCCTGGCTATATCCTTCAGTTGAATCTTGGCAACCTCAACTTGGTTCTCCTTTGGGACACGGGCTGCATTCAACAAGTCTGATGTGTCGGTCAGCCATTGCTCAGCCTCCAAGGGTTTCTCTCCACCCGTGAATATGGCTGGCTGCAGCCTCCTGAAGTCTGAAATGTTCCCCGGCCTCTGTTCCTTAGGTGCTGCTATCACTTGCCGGAGAAGCTCGGTCTGCTGTTGCTGATTCTCTATCATCATCTGGATAACCCTCAATATATCCACATTCTCTCCCGCTGCTCCATTCGATGCTGATCCAGAGTTGCTGCGGCCCGATCTCCTCTCCATGCCTAGTTGATGAAGAATGACTGGAAAGTGACGGAAAAATGGAAGGATTCAGGATATGAAGGAAGGAACCAAGAAGAACTAGACAATCAAGAAGGACTAGATGACTTTGTACATTGTAGTTGGCATTAGCAAATTACTAGAATTTGCCGCTTGATTGTACTATAGGTGGGAGAGCCTAAGCTCTGATACCAACCTGTAACGCCCCGATTTCACAGATACGGGGACGTCACTGCGACGTATATACGTAGGTCAGGAAGTGCCCCCACGCATATACGCTAAGCATAAAGTACAACAAGAAAGGATCAGAGTGCAACGCAAAGCATGGTATACACACATATATGCCAACATAAAGGTACAATACAAAGTCATCACAGTATATGATAAACATTACATAGTCCATATGTCTTTTATCATACAAGTCCAAAAATGAAATATACAGCAAAAGTACAAAAGGGCTCACGAGTAGGATGGAAATCCCGTGAGTCAAGAGAAGTCAGGCACAAGGAGCGGGAGCTGGGATGCCTGCTCGCAAGGATGGCTCGATCTACGATGGACAACTCCACTTCGACCTAGCCTTGAAATCTGAATGTGCAAATCCAAGGGGTCAAGACATATAACAAAATGAACTACAGCCAAGTGGCTAAGAGACACGGAAGGGGTCATAACACAAGCATAGTGTAAAAGGACGGATATAGCATAATCGTAAAGCATGAAATATAAGTAAAACTGATCACAAGCAAAAGTGATTGTATACGCTTAGGTCACGGTCCCATGAGACTAGTACATCGAAGGAATAATCCAAACAAGGAAACCCTCATATATATACCCTTATCTCATGCCACCGAATACCCAAGCGTATAGAATCAGAGTTGCAAATCATATGATAGTCAATCAAGAATACATAACGGGATCACAACACACATAGCAGGTATAACATGACATGTATCATAACAGGACTCAGGGTGAGCAATCTGATTGTATGGTTTCAGATTACGACTCCATGAGACTAGTACATCGAAGGAATAATCCAAACAAGGAAACCCTCATCTATATAACTTTATCTCATATTATCGTAATCCAAGTGCATACAATGGAATAACAGGAACACTTATTATTATTACTCGTCTGACCCATATATCTCGGTATGTGTCCAGGTGTGCACCCCAACACACATACATCCATATATAGCTAGGCGAGGGTTGTTACCGGAAGTAGATGGGAAACTGATAGAGCTTCTTATAATGGTACTCATACACCGGGGACCAGTTTTCTGGCCCAACGGTTCCCACCACCTGGGACCGGTTTGGGGACGCAAGGTCCCCTATAACTTCCGCCGCAAATATCATATAGTGATTCACATGCACCGGGGACCAGTTTAGTGGTCCAACGGTTCCCACCACCTGGGACCGGTTTGTTCACATGCACCGGGGACCAGTCTATTGGTCCAACGGTTCCCACCACCTGGGACCGGTTTGTTCACATGCACCGGGGACCAGTCTATTGGTCCAACGGTTCCCACCACCTGGGACCGGTTTGGGGACGCAAGGTCCCCCCCCCAAAAGTAATCATAACAGTAATCATAACAGTAATCAGGGACTACATTCCCGTTATCGTGATAATTATAAGAATCGGTGTATCATACTTGGTTTTAAGAGATAGCATGACGAGGTGGTGGTGTATACCAAAAATAAAGCATAACAATAGATTGATAATTAGGCCGGGTCAGTCATGTCATAACAATAGGGTCTAGCAAGGTAGTGGCATGATTAGGTGATATACATGGGTTAAAAGAAAACATAAGGTTAACAAGTGGTTAATAGTGTTACTCAACGAGTCATGCAGTAATATGAGGTAAGATCCATTAAGTAATAAGTCCTAAAGTACCAGTCATGAAGCACAAGAAACCATAATGCACAACACATGAACCAACGACAAGATCCAATTTTAGAAAAGAAATCATCAAAGACATCCAGGCAGAATTAGTCGACTAGGTAGAAGAGTTAGTCGACTAATAGAAGGGTTAGTCGACTAACAGTAGGGTACAGTCGACTAATACTGTGTAACAGAGAGTTGGGTTTCTGATTCAGGAAATGTTAGTCGACTAGGGTCAAGGGAGTAGTCGACTAATAGAAGAGTCAAGTCGACTAACAGATACTTAAGTCGACTAAGTCTGTGATACAGAAAGTTGGGGTTTTCTGGTTCAGGAAAATTAGTCGACTAGGGTCAAGTTATTGGTCGACTAGGGGTCTCCAGTCGACTAGTAATAGGGGTCTAGTCGACTAAGGCAGTGTTCCAGTGACTGATTAAGTTCCAGGTACAAAGGTTAGTCGACTAGGTGAAATCAGGGGTCGACTAATAGTTATTTCCAGAGAGTTGAGATTTATTTCCAGGGAAGATTAGTCGACTAATATTTGGGGTAAGTCGACTAATACTGTGTTTTCCAGAAAAGTTAAGTTTCAGCTAAGTGTTCTAGTCGACTAGGTTCTAGGTCAAGTCGACTAATACTGGTCGGGGAGCAGTTTACAGAACAGAACTTAGGGGTTGTTCTAGATGGTAAAAATGTGATTTTTATGACATGTGAGCACAAGATATGGGGATACAAGTATGCTAGGAAGGGAACATGTCTTGGTGAGTAAAGATACTCACTTGGAATCGTTTGATCGAATCTCTACAAGTCCGGGAAGAGGGTGGTCGACGAATAGCTCCCAAGCGATCCTTGGCGACGAAGAGAGCTACGATCCGAGCTCCAAATCAGAAGCTTGAGCTGGTGGTGGAGATCTTGTGGGGTTCTTGGAGCTAGGGTTTAGGTTGAGGTGAAGGAGGATTTTGGAGAAGAGGATTTCTTTGTGGAAGTGAAGAAAAAGTGAGGGAAATGCAAAGGAAAGGATTAAATAGGTTTTAGGTTTTGTGAAGGAGGTGTAAATAAGATAGATGTGAGGGAGTTTTGTGCAAATAGGGGGGTGATGTGCCCCTCACCTTGGCCACTTGGCCGGCCATGGGGGAGAGAGAGAGAGGTGCATTTAATGGGGTAGGTGGGAGTTGGTGAAATAAGAAAAGGAATTTAGAATTTTGGAAAATAGGAAAAGTGTGTGGTTGTGGAGGAAGGAAGGGAAAAATAAAGGAAAAGGAAAAGGAAAAGGAATTTACAAAGGAGAAGATATTTCTCTTGGACTCAAGATGAAACTGATGAAAAGACTGATACCTGGGTTAAAGTCAAAGATGTGGAAGCCATCTCGGAAAATGCCGGAATCGTCCGAAATTCAAGTATCTCAGAACGACTCGCAAATTTACCCAAAAATCAATAATAATATATAAAGACCAATAGTGAAATCCGTTTGAAGAAATACTTTATAGTTTTAAAATTAAAAATCCCGGAATCAATTACCTACCGACTCCGTTGGAATTTTCATAAAATCATAAAATTCTCAGAAAAAGAATGTAAATAAGAAATATGATTCTAAGTAATTATGTCTAAAGGATCATCATGGAATTCCAAACAGTTTGAGGATTAAAAATCCAGGAATCGGTCAGCGGCACTGGCCGACACCGGTTTTGAAGATTTTCAACTTAATCACAGAAAATTCCGGAAAATCATAGAAAATTCAAAATATTGGAAAACGATGTTTAAAATTAAAATCGGTTGAATCGGATAACCAGAATGTCAAAAACAAGTAAAACTCTGAGATCGAGTCCCCGGCTCAGATAAGGGCTGACTCCGAGTTCACCGATCCAAATTCAAGGCAAAACAATCATATAAGGAATTCATAATACAGAATAAATACAGGAAACAAATCGAAAAAATACGATCGAAAATCTGAATACGCAACTAAGTACGTATTCCGGGAACGGGGTATTACATAAACTTTTATATGTATATGTAATTGTAAGTATTTGTACTAACAATGATAGATGTTTGTACTTATATGAATTGGAGTAATCTTATGTAGATGTATATATACTTATTTTGATGAGATTGATGATTTGGAATAGTATGTATTGTGTATCTATTTAAGTAGGTGATGTCAAGTTGAAATCTTAAGTTGATTGGTAGATGCCGAGAATGTTTTTCTCGAGAATATTACATATGGTTGATGATCAAAAGCTTGAGGATTTGATAAGTAGGCTGATATTGACCAAAGCTATATACGTATATATATATTTTAATATATCAAGATGGTGCAGTATATACAGAGAAGATGCTGCCAAAATTTTTAAATAAATAGAGATAATCATGATAATATGTTGATTAATAAAGTTATTTATGTTAATTAAGGACATTAGAAATTGAGACATTACAGGCTGCCCCTGGTTTGGGTTAGTGGCACCGGTTGGAACTCCGTACCGTGATTTTGACTTCTCTCCATCATTGCCATATTTAAGAGACTGGTTGGGGGTGCTCTTCATCACTTCCTCCAACTAGATGTAAACCTGAGCTCGGGACAAAATCTCTCTCATCTGAGTAACATCGTGCTTCCGTAGGTGTTTGCATAGAGCGTGAGAGATATGCAGTCCCCAGATGAACGTGAGTGCAGAGATATCTCCACTGTAGTTGAGAGCCTTAGCGAGTTGGTTCTGAAAATAGTCTATATAGGACTTGAGGCTGTCGTCCCGTCACATTTTGACGGTGATGAGATGGTGGTTATCTTCTTGGCTTCCCAGCAGGAGGTGTATTAGGTGATGAATGCTTCGGTTAGTTCCTCTAAATTATGGAGTGAACGTGATGGCAGAGAATAAAACTAAGCCGAGGCCACTATTTTCTAACTGGATGGAAAGGTCAGCCACAAGAGCGGGTCTTTGCGGGAGTAGACTGCCATCTTGTCTCGAAAATACCGGATGTGCTGGATAAGGTCGCTGGATCCGGAGTAGTAGTCAAAGGTTGGAGTTGAGAATTTCTTCAAAAACTCACATTCCAAAATTATTTTGGAGAGAGGGGAATTAGAGACCTTGGCAGTGGCCTGCTTCAGTCAACTACGAAATTGCAGCTTCGCCTTCTCAATCTACCTTTGGACTGGCTCGTCGAGGGCTCAGATGCCAGGGAACACCTCGATCCTTCTCTGGATATGGTTGTACTGAACATTCATTTGGAAATGAGGTGAATTAGTCTCATTGTCGGAGCGGTCTCTGTGCAGGAAAAAAGTCAGTCTGGACCGCCTCAGCTTCATGGTGGGCATGTCGACTCGAGTCTCCCTAGACTCAGGTTCATCCTCTGCCTGCATCTGGACCTTGGTTCTTTGCAGGGGTGATCTGCGCCTGGAGTTGGTCATTATATTATTTTAACATCTTTTGTTCTCAGGCAGCATTATCGCGATCAACAACCACTTACTTCCAATCACGATATAACTGCACTTGTTGTTCTTTCATCTACTCCTTCATATCGACGAGCATCTGGAGGATGTGACCTTCGTACATCGGCGGCACTCGGGCACTGATGGCTGCCCTTTAAGATAAAAAGGAGCCTATAATCTCTGCAACATGCTCGTGGTTGATAGCGTGTGAGGGGACTGAGCCCCTAGTGGTGGTATTGGTCTTGCATTTGGATGGGGTGTTGTTATGGATAATCGTTTGTTTCTTCGAGGCCATGATGCTAGGGAAGAGGCTTTTTAGAGGAAGGATGGAGGCTTGGATTAGATGGTAGGAAGATCTCGAGTGTGGACTTAAGATCACAATGAAAGCACCAATTTGTGGTGGACAAAATTCTGCCACAAGTAATTGTACGTCCCCAATTCAACTGTCAGTGCACAATGAAAGAAAAGACACCTTTCAAGTTAGGAGAACCGGTGTGGTACCTGCCTAAGACCTTCAGGAGTGAGAATCAGTAGGTGGTAGGGATGGAGGACTGGGTAGAGAAAAACTGCCGGTATATTCTGGTGATTGTTGACACTCCAAAAGATAAATTCCCCAGATAGCACTGCAACCGGTCCGAACGACATCCAAAATTGTTGACATTTACAAAAGGCGAGATGTGGATAAGCTGATGACCAGGTTCTGCCCATCCTCAAGGGACAAAGCAATGAGTTAAACCTTACTGATCCAGTGAAGCAGACAATAAACCAAGTATCACCTTTGAAGAGGCCTAAACAGGCCCATGAGATTAAGGTAGTTCAACACTTAGCCTCGCATAAGAGGATAGCCTCGCTTGAGGCTTTATAGCCTTGTTGAAGGGCTAAAATATTAGTTTTGCCGAAGCTAAGTCCAGCTTCGCCTGAAGCTTTCTCATGAGCTCCGCATGAAGCCCTTCATAGCTTTATAAAGAGCTAACTCCCAGCTTCGCCTGAAGCTAAGTCCAGCTTCTCCTGAAGCTAATACTAGCTTCGCCTGAAGCTTTCTCATAAGCTTCGCAAGAAGTCCTTCATAGCTCTACAAAGAGCTAACTCTCAGCTTCGCTGAAACTAATATTAGCTTCGCCTGAAGCTTTCTCATGAAGCCCTCCATAGCTCTACAAAAAGCTAACTCTCAGCTTCAAACCTAAAGCTAATTCCAATTTCTCCTGAAGCTTTCTTATGGCTTTGACTAAAGAATTGTGTAAGCTTCGCACGAAGCTAACTTCAGCTTCGCTTGAAGCTTTATGCATCTCCTGCTGGAGGGTTTGCCAGGTCAACATTTGACTAAGTCATTAGTGGGCTAACCCCACTACTTTAGAGGGGTTAATACCACTTTAAGTAGGCGTTACGTTCGCCCAGTTCGTCCCATATTAAGTGGAGATAGTTAGGTCAAATGACCATTTTTAAGGCTCGCGCGAGCCTGTCTAGCTTCCCGCGAAGCCTGTATTTAGCTTCGCATGAGGCTGTATAGTTTCAAGTGAAGTTAAGAATAGCCTCTTGTGCAAGATTAACAGACTGTTACCAGTCTTGCTGAATTCTAAGGACAGTTATGCCCCTAAGAGCCTATAAATAGATCTCTTTTGAATGAGCTAAGGGAAGAGGATTAGAGAAAAAAAAAAGCAAAAGGTATAGGCTGTGTCAGAGCTTAGAGAGAGCACGCATCAGCGATCTAGTTCTCTCGCTTCCAAGAAATTCAGAGAATCATTTTCTCTAATCCTGCAAGGATAAATTCAGGGTATTAATACCCTAAGATCTTTCTCTTTCAAGGAATCTCTGAAACCAAGTGAGAAGAAATTCCTTAAGACTAAATCGATCGCATTGTCAACGGAACAAAATGATCGCGCGCTGACCAGATTTTTACCAGTACACTTCCCCAGAAATCTCAAGGAGAGTTTTACTTGTAATTTTTCAATATTTGTTCAATTACTTGTAGTTTTCTCCTCAAATTTTGTAAGTTTCACCCTTTGATTTTCAATAGAAAACAGTGATGGACTGGCAGAGAAAAACACTAGCGCAGTTGTTTTCCATTGAAATTAAATGTGAGAAAACTTTACAAGTAGTCAAAGAGAATTACAAGTAAACAAATAAGATTACAAAAATTCTCTTCTAGAGTTTCTGGGAAAGTACGCCGGTGGAAGTCTGGTCAGCACGCGACCACTTTGTTCCGTTGACAATGCGAGTGATTGAGTCTTCGAGTCTTCGAGTCTTCTCCTAAGGATTTCCTTCTCCCTTGGTTTCAAAAATCCTTTGAGAAAGAAAGATCGTAAGGGTATTAGCACCCTGAAAAAGAAGTAAGGTTCTCTAAAAGAGCTTGGAGGCTTAGAGAATAATCTCTCTAAAAAGATCAGCCAGAATCTTCAGCCGCCAACCTTTGATGGAAAAAATTCAACCCTTAGCCTGCTTAACAATGGACTATTTATAGGCATTATGGGGTAACAATCCTTCCTAAAAATTAGAAGATTGATTTGGTTAATCTAATCTAGCTTTGCTCCTGAAGCCAGAATAGCTTCGCATCGAAGCTAATTGTAGATGTAGCAAAGTTGAAGACCCCAACGCGGAGTTAGTTAGCTAGCTAGCTTCGTACTTACTGCACCAATCCCTCGATTCTCTTCACTAATCAGGAGATTTACCTTGATCCTCTCCAACTAATTGAGGAGTGATTGGATCAAGGGAAACAACTGCCAATATGTGATAATGATCATATTACTCTCGTGCTGAGATTTAAATGGTTAAAAATGACTATATAAGCTTGCAGCGGAGCAAGCTCACATCGGAACTAAGAAAAGATCTTCATGCGAAGCTAAATCCAAAGCGGAGCTACAAAGCTTATTGCGAAGCTAGTACATAGCTCTTAACAGAGCTATGCACAGCAAAGCTTAGAAATGAGCTCTAAGTAGAGCTAGAAGATGGCTCTCAATGAGCTATAAAGAGCCTCATGTGAAGCTAGAAAATATAGCTTGCGGCGAAGTTAGGTGTTAGCTTCTTGAGTTTTCTTCAGAGGGTAATAATTGGTTCACTATCTGCTTTATTAGATTAGTGGAGTCCAAATCACCGTCTTGTCCATCAGGAATGGATAGGTCTTCAGTCTGTCTGTAACTTGTCTTTTGAAAGTGTCGGCAAGATAGACATCGTTCGGACTGGTTAAAGTGTTGCCTGGGATTTTGTCTTTTCGGAGTGTCAACAAAACTCCCTTCAAAGTATTCATGAATTTACAATGAATTGGTATAGATTCTGAAACACTTTGAATTTGAAGCCTGAGATCCAATTCGCTTAGGTCAAGAAAGCCCATTGGGTGCAACCGTGCACTGAACTAGGTAACCAGATTAGTTTTAAACCTAGAAAATCCCTAAGAAATGAGCCCTCAGCGAAGCTAGGAGGTAAAGCTTTAGGAAAACCCAAAAATGAGCTCTCATCGAAGATAAAATACAAGCTCTCGACAAAGCTAGAAAAACCCTTCTGTGAAGGTAATAATGAGCTCACAACAGAGCTAAGATACAAGCTCTCAGTGGAGCTAGACATTTGAGAAGGTAATAATGAGCTCACAGCGGAGTTAAGATAAGGCTTCGCGTCTGAGCGAAGTTAAAATAACTTTGTTGTCTAGTTTTTTAGCCTGCCATTTAGTCATTTAATTCAACTTGACAGCCTTACGCTCCTTTTGAGGAGGCAAAGTTAAAGACGCAGCGGAGCTGAAGTCTAAAAAAGCCAAACTTGGCTGATTTTTTTGAGAAGACAACTTCTCTTCTCTTTTGGGCTTTTTAAGAATTTTCAAAGATTAAAGCTCTACATCTTCTTCGTTTCAAACTCCGAGAGCTTCTCACAACCTTCAATGGCACCCAAACAACGCATTGGCAAGGAGGTTGCGACCTCCGCAGCGGCGGTGCTACCTCCTCCGATGGTCGAGCAACCATCCCCGGTAGGAATTCATCTTTCAGAGATATTTAGATATCTTTCAAAGCCAATGTCGGCTAATCCGTGATGGATTCTTCAAGACCCATCTGAATTCAATCATCTTAGGGAGTCAGACTCCCTTAAAATTGATTTAAATCGAATTTTAGGTGATTTACTTCCCTTTGATTTTGCTGATCAAACACAGAAATTGAAGAGTTTCTTTGAGAAGCTTCCAGGTGAAGCTAGCCCTTGGGCTTTTTGCATTATGTTGCTTGATAGAATGCAAAGGTGAGCTTCGCAACGGAGTTGTGTTGCCTTTTGAACTTCCATGCAAAGTTATCCCTTGGGACTTTTTGCATTCTATCAAGTGATAAAATGCAAAGTTGAGCTTCGCAGCAGAGCTGCATAGCCTCTTCAGCTTTCATGTGAAGTAAGCCCTTGTGGCTTTTTTGCATTCTGTCTTAAAGAGTGAAATTAGCTTCGCTTGAGGAGCGAAGCTGAGTCTGGGTCAACTTCGCTCCGGGGGCAAAGTTATGCCTTTAGCATTTTCTTTTCTCTTTTTTCTAGAGACTAACATGTCTATTCTCCTCTTTTTCTGTAGTGCACTATGCTTCTAGTCCGTCCATCGCTCTTTTCAGGTCTGTGATAGGGATAGACGAGAACATCCATTCAGTTTGAGGGGCAGGCCTTGTTGTTTAGTGAGGAAAGTACTCCTGAACGCAATGCCCTTATCTCAGGCGGGGATGAGCAGACCCTCAGGACAATCAAATCAACGACCTTTTTTGAGGGGGAGAACCATGCAATCCTCAGGAAGCCCGATTTTTTGTTTGGCGGCACCGGATACATATCAGCAGCTGCTCACCGGGAAAGGGCAGTGGACTTATACTTTGAACGGGGATAGGTACTATCTCCTAGAAAGCAAGTGCCACTGTCTTCTGGCCTTTTTTTCAATCGATCAAAGTTTCGAGGTTGATGAGATGGGTGTTAGCTAAAATACAGAATCAGTGATGTACGGGACCTGACCTTACATGGCTTTACCCAAAGTGAACCTCCTCACAGTGTCATCGGTTTGCACCCAGGTATTCTTAATCACAAGGCGACCATGGGAGAGATTCCCGCCCAAGCTCAAACTTTCTTGAACCAGTTCGTGAAGGTGGGAGGCAACTATCCAGCTGCAGATTTTCGAACACCAAGGTGGGGTGTTCCTCCAAGCAGACGTGGTGGAGCAGCCTTATACTGTATGTGTTGAATGTCTTTGAAGCTGACCTAAAGCAATTGTGGCTTTATGAAGCTGTCAGGGCCACTTGCTTTAGGATCAACATTAGCATCCCCACTTTCTACGTCATCATGAAGATGTATTGCCCAACGTTAGGGACTTTCTTTACACCAGTCGGTGAACTGGGGATGACGACACTCCATGAATTATGGGAAGTATCGACCTCCCAATGGGTTCGTTACCGTATGAGGAGTACTTTCCCTGCACCAAAGAGTTGGCGCAACTGGAGAAGAATGAGCTAGCTCTTTACGAGACACACAAGGAGCTAATGTGCCACTATTATATCTCTCTCGACCTCCATCCCAGCCGTGGAACCGTAATCAGCTTAAAGTCTTGGGTAGAGTACTTATTCCCAGTGGTGGATGGGCCCGTCGAAGACCTCTAGGCTCTGGTGTCAGAGAAGAAGATTGCTAAGGCAATGAAGGCGAGGAATCATGAAGACGTTGTCATGGAAGAGGATGGCGAAGAATATGAGCGAGGGGACGTGATTGAGTTTAGACCTGCACAGAAAAACAAAGAATTTCATAAATGAAGAATAGAAGTATGCAAGTTCTTAATGCTACCTCGATAGCAAGTGGCTATGCGGGTCATAATCCACAAGGAGGGACTTGCGATGGAAGCGTGCTGTAAGTTCTCTTTTAATTCACTTAAAATGGTTAAAAGTTCTTCTCTTATTTTTGTAAAGAAAATAAAAATAAAGTCTATGGTTAAGTTAAGAAAAAAATTAATAGATTGAGAAGGTGAGAAAATGAAAAATGGAAAATGAATTTGTACAAAGAAAGTGACAATAGAGTTGAAAGTTGGTGATGGAGGTGATCTAAACTAAAAACTAAAAGAAAAGAAGAAAACCTAAAAAAATTTACTTATCTCTTCTGGTTTATGACTTACCTTAAATCCTTGAAAAAGACTTACCTCGTATTGAAGGCAAGCAAAGCATGGCAAATATGATCTTCCCTGTTCCCAAACTTAAATTATGAATTCAAAAGCAAGCAGAAAATAAATAGAAACGGCTATCCATCACCATAAGCCAGCAAGGGCACTTGCAATGGCAAGGCATGTTCGATGCTATAGGTTTCATTTGGATTATCGTTAAAAATTGATAGAAGATGAGTTAAGAGAAGAAGAAGAACATAAAATCGTAATTTGATTTGATTCAAATAAAAATGGAAGGAAAGAAGATCTTACACCGGTGTCACCCTCAATACAAGCTTCACTCTCATTCCTCCATGAAACTTTCCTCTCCTCTCAGTTACATAAAGAAAAATAAAAATTACATAAAAGAAAATTAAAAACATAAGTTACAAATTACAGAATAGCCTAGCCTATGCTCTCTGCTGAATTGTTCCCATTCTTCGTCAAAATTTGCAGTATTTATAGAAAAATGAATCAGGGAGAGGAGTATATAGATAGTGTTAACAAATGCTCCCGGGATTTGATCAGACTGTGATCGGGGAAAAATCGCACATAAAAAGTATATGTTTTGAAATCAATATTAAAGTGTGTATATTTTAGCTTCCTCGACACTTTCGTTATAGCATAGACGCTAAAACGAGTCGAATTCACAAGGACGGGAGGCGATAGAAGCTTTACCGGTTGATTCATGCGTGTGTAAAAAGTTCTTCAATGTTTGAAAGAATGAAAAAAAAGAAAGCAAAGAATGAAAAGAGAAGTACGGTGAAACACAAAAAAGTGAGAAATATAGAAAAGATTGTCTTTGTGATTTTTGGTATATTTCTAAAATAAAGTAAAAAAGAAAGAAAACCTATGGGTACTAACTACTAATGACTCCACTAACAGGCTAACCTCTTAGTGATAGTTGCCTTTTATGAATCCTTGGCAATCATTAGTCCTTAGTTCAAGAGCATCACAAAGCATGACTCATATATTAACTTTCACATCCAAATTCAACCAACAAGTGCAAGCTGCACTTAAATCATCAAAACTCAATAAGAGCAAGCATGAAATAAAGTAATAGTAGCTTGTTAGATATTTAGATGTTAGAGTGTTAGATCCATCATCATGAGCCAACAATGGCTCTTGCAAGAGCAAGACCAAGTAGAGGCTATTAGATTCATGTGGATTATCAAATAGGAAGTTACACTAGTTAGTGGTTAGTAGTTAGTTCCCATGAGAGAAAAGTTAGCTACACATGTAAAAAGAGTTAGAGAGAAGAAAACAAAGATAGTATAAGAGAGTACCTTTCATAGATTGTCACCTTCTATTACAAGCACTCTTGCTTACTCACCATGTACCACTCTCTCTCCTATTACAAGATCCAAAAGAAATGAAAAATACAAAGGAAGAAAAAGAACTAACCTAAACTAAACTATCCTAAACTACAACATGGAAGAAAATACACTAGACTCTGCATATCCCCAACTGAAGAACCCCAGGAGGGTATTTATAGGTACCAGGGGAAAGGGGGGCCAGGCTGGCAACAGCTGGCCAGAAGCACGGGTGCAGCAGCGCCCGTATGGCCGCGTTTCCACGGCTCTTCTAGAGTCGCGCGCGCGGTGCCTCGCGCCGTGCGTGAAAGCACACCTAGAAGGGGGTGAATAGGTGTAAGTGCTAATCTAGTGAACTAAATGCGTTAAATGCGGAAGCTAATGCAAATTTTGCAACACACTTAATACAACACACAAGTGTAGCCGAATTCCCCGTGAAGGGCTCTGGACTAACTCCTCTTGATTCCCCTTGAATGGGTTGAGGTGCTATGTGAAGCTCTTGTGGTTAAGTATAAGTGAGGCACACACACAAGCAATCCAAGCAATATGAATCAATGCAAGGACAACACAAGCAAATAGATATGATATGGCAATATGAATTATGCTCAACACAAGCAAATATGATATGATGTTATGAATGATGCTTTGCACAATATAAAGAGAGAGAGAGTTTAGAGACAAGTGGAACAAACGTAAACACAATGATATGTTTCGAGATTCGAGCACCTTGCTCTACATCCCCGCCTACACCACCGTGTAGGATTTCCAATCCACTATAACGTCCACCGAGGACTCCACCGAGGGAACCTTCACCGAGAAGGATTTTTACAACAAGGGGAGTACCGAACTCCTCTTTCAATACAAACACCACCTCACACAAGAGGGGTAGGCCCTTAGCCAAACAACAACCGATCCACCTCACACTTGAGGGATACAAACCAACAACCAACTCCACCTCACCAAGAGGGAGTAAACACCAATCTCCACCTCTACCAAAGAGGGAGCAAACTCCAAACTAAATCAACAACCTCAACCTCTACCAAAGAGGGAGCAACTCAAGAAATTAAGGGTTTACGATAAGTGGTATATCTCAATCACAAACCTCTTTCCTTTTTCTTTTTTCACAAAACAAATGATCCTAATAGAATAGGATAGAAGATATAGCTCAAGTGTGGAAATCAAGGTGTTTTTGGAAACAAGCAACAAAGAAAATACTTGGGAAAACTCTGGTAAAAGATAGAGAATGAAAACCAATACAAATATCCCAAATTCCTATTTTCTTTGATTTTTCAAAAACCTTGAAAAACAATAAAGATGAAATCTTTTTGGCACTTAAACTCTTTTAAAAACTTGTAAAAACACTTCAAAAAGATAAGAATTTTTGCTCTTCAAAATCTTAGCCAAAACCCCCAAGAAATGGGGTATTTATAGCCCAAACAGAAACTAGTTGTTAGGCTGATGTGGCAGCCTGACAGGCTACCGGTCGACCGGCCCGGTCGACCGCCAACGGTCAGAAATGTGACCGTTGGGCAAACACGGTCGACCGGCGCGGTCGACCCAAACAAACAGAGAGCACTGCTCTCAGACCCGGTCGACCGCCCGGGTTGACCGTCCAGTGCTGCCAAATGTACACAGATCTGTACACGTCGGTCGACCGACTCGGTCGACCGACTTCATCCCAAGTCGACTAGGTCAGTTGACTAGTCGACTGGTTGAAGCCTGGAACAGAAATCTGGGTCAGAAAAATAGTTTAAAAATATTTTAAAAAATCTTTTAAGTCTTCTAAAAATCTACAAAACTTGTTTTAACATTTTATATTGAAACACAAACAAGTGATAAAAATTTCAAGACATGTATCAATCATATCAATTCATTTTTGAGTCTTACAAATTTTATCAAAACCAACACTTGTATTTTTATCAAACTTGATTTTTCAATACATGAATAGGAAAGTCAAAATAAGTTTGTCTAGCAAGTTTAAAGCATATATGTATATCTAGAACATGTCTAATATACATAAGAATAAAGTAAACTTGTTTTGATCAAACTATTCATGAAAACCAAAAACCAAAACATGAAACGTGTGTGTTTGTGCACTTGAGCATATCAACTATTCTTATCTTTACAAATGGATCTAAAACACACTAAACTATGGATACCTAAGTCTTCTTGATGATCTTCATCTTCAAGGCGACTCGATCCACAAACACCGTGATCCATGAGTAGGCAAGGTATGATCTTAATGCTTTGGCCCTGGAATCACCATGAAAAGCTTCTAAACTCCTTGTTGAAGCTAATCATCAACTAATATCTTGGTTAATGATCTGAAACTTAAATAACACAAGATTATTAGTAAACATAACTACATGAGTTAATCATCATCAAAACTAGGGTGGAAGGCCTTTGGGCCAACAGTGCGCTGTCCCGTCTGTCCCCTGTCAGATGGAAGTCCCGGTTTCTGATTTTAGGCCCCTGGTTTTGACGAATCAGCTCTCCAAAGTCAATGGCTATTCATGTAGGCTTTTAATCACCAATTAAATGGTGATTTAGGGTCTTCTGCTTCATTTCATACCATGAACCTAGAAACATGCAGGAGAGGTATTATTAGCAGAATTTAATATTAAATAAATGTGAAGATGTGGTATGAAATATGTAGTTTTAGAGACTAATCATACCCCACACTTATCTTTTGCTCGTCCCGAGAAAAACAAAAAACTAAAGGAATTATTAGACCATTTTCGCAGGTGATGCGATTGCACTGAGCATGTGCAACAAGCTGTTAAACCTCTAGGTTTCTCCTAGAGGAGGAGTTTTGTCTCCTGAGGGTTTTCAGCGGATTATACCCACAAAATCCCTAAAGCAAAAAAAATCAAATGTTAGTATTTTGAAAACACATTTTGAAAATAGAGAAAAGTGTTGAAGTATTTTTGTGAAAATATAAGTGATCAAAGGTCATAGGTTAACTAGAAATTATTCTTCCTTAACCTAGTCGAAATGCAAAATCTTATTAAAAATTAAATGTAAGAATTTAAAATTGAATTGATTCTTTGACCTTTCATAAAACTCTTAGAAAAATATGCACTTTGTGAACTGTGAAGATTTTTAGGATATCGACTCAAACTTTCATGTCATTGATTTTTGTATAATTATTTTTTCTCCCCTTTTTTCTTCCCTTAGTTTTCTTAGGCTTTCTTATTTATCCGTGTAATGAGCATTTAGCCGGTGACTCCCAAACCAGATGTTCTTAGGGCACCAGATGAGAAAACATCCCTCGGACTTAAGGACTCGAGTAAACAAGGCCACAAAACGAAAGGAGATTATTTTTATTTTTGTCCACCATTTTAGGTGTGAATAATTATGCTTCCTGAGGCATAATTACCCAACTTCAATAAGTGGTTTCTATTATCATCATTTTTTCTTTATTTTTATATTTTTTTTATGACATTTTCAGTCTTTGTTTCAATCCCAAAAATTGTGTAAGTGTGAAGTGCATAAATCTAAGACAAAAAATTCAAGATCACATTATCTTTTCAATCTTACTTTCTTATCCTAAAATTTAAATAAGATCTATTATTTTGGCTTCGTTTAAAAATTCATAATTTTAGGTCTTCCTAATTCCTAAGATAATTTTAATTTTCTTAAAAAAATCAAAACTATTTCCCTTATGTCAAAAACTTTTGTAAAAAGAAAAGAAAAGAGTTTTTATTTTGAAAGAATTTTTTAATTAAAAAGAAGTGTAAAAGAAAGAAAATATAAAACTAACTATGTTAGTAAACCTCCCCCACACTTATCTCATGCATTGTCCTCAATGCATCGTGAATGTGTATATACATGAAACAAATGGAGAGGGAAGGAAGATTACCTCATGGTGGTGGCTCCGGTGGTGGTCTGATTGGGCTAAGCGTTGCTACCTAATCAAAATAGCGTGAATCTTACAAGAACCCACCAATGACCTCTCTAATATGACCCAGTAAAAGATGATTGAGTGAATGGTCTTATTTAAAATTTATCCCCATCTAATTATTGGTCCAAAGGCCCATCACTTTAGTTTTGATGATGATTTACTCATTTAGTTATAGTTTACTAATGATCTTATGCTTATTTAGTTTCAGTTATCTATCAAGATCTTAGTAGGTGTATAGCTTCAACAGAGGTATTTTAGAGCTTACACTGTTGATTCAAGAGCTTGCGCATCAAGATCAAATCTAGCACTCGATTGGAGTCTAACTCATTGGATCATGTTTGGATCGAGTCGTCTTGGAGATAGAGTTCTACAAGAAGACTTCGTTTTATGTTATTTAGACCTTATGTAAGATAGATAGTGATAATATGCTTTAGTTCGCACACACACGCACACACACTAGTTTCTTTATGTTTGGTTTTCATTTAACCGGTTTTGGATTTCATATCAAAAACATAGATATGATATCCTTCATGTTTATTGAATTTTATCCATACACTGTATGCTTCCAAAAGAGTTTCAATATCTTATTTTTATATCATACATGTTTTGGAGAAAACGATTTTTCATTTCAAAAATACAAGTTTTAGAAAATACAGTTTTCGGTTTTAAGCTTAACTTCTCAATCACAAAAAAGGTTCAAAATGTTTGTTATATGTGTTGAATTTTGATCACACATATTTGCACTTCAGAGTATTTTAAAGAACTTATTTTTGTAAAATTAATATGAATTTATGGATTTTAATTGAATCAAAAAGACCAGTTTTCTTGAACTTTATCCCTACATGTTTTGTGCTGGCGGTCGACCGGACCAGGGGTCGGTCGACTGGCCCGGTCGACCGATGTGCACAAGAGCGTGCATGTTTCCAGCCTATTAGGTCAGTCGACCGCACGGTCGACCGACTGAAGTTCCTTTGCTCTCGGGTAAGGGTGGTCAACCGGGCGGTCGACCGATGGTTGGTAACGGTCAAAATTCGACCGTTGGCCGGTCGACCGGAAGGTCAAAACTGACCTTATCTGGCTACCAATAGATATATTTTCAAATGGCTATATAAATGAGTTTTCTCTTGACTATTTAGACAAGATTTCTAAGAGCTTTAATTCTGATCTCTCTATAGTTTTTGCTGCCATTGAAAAGAGAGTTTTGGGCTTTAAAGTTTGCATTTTATTTGGTGTTTTCTAAGGTTTGGAAAATCAAAGAAAAGTGGTTTTAAGAAAAAATTTTGGTTCATCTTCTTCATCCTTATCTCTTGTTTTCCCAAGGATTTTCTTTGAGTATTTATTTTCCATTCTTTTTGGTTTTTCTTACACTTGAGCTTATTAGATCTGTCCTATCCATAGGATTTTGTCTATTGTGAGAGAAAAGTTTGTAATCTTTTAGATCACTAAGTTGTAAACTTTGATTCATTTTGTTGTTCCTCTTGTGTAGAGGAGGTGATTGCCTCGGCTTGTTGATACCCCTCTTATGGTGAGGTGGTTGCCTTGGCTTGTTGGCTTATGTTTAGGCTTTGTGCCTCTTGTGTGGAGGTTGGAGAGAGGAGGTGTGTTCTCTTGTTGTATTAGCCAAAATCCTCAATAGAGGTTCCCTGTATGGGAAGTCCTTTGTGGACGTCTTAGTGGATTGAAAATCCTTCTGGGTGAAGGCGGGGACATAGAGCTGGGTGCTCGAACCTCGCACAAATCTCTGTGTTTGCGATTGTTTACTTGTGTTGTTTACTTTCTATTCATTTATTCTTATATTGTTGATCTATACTCTCACAACAAGATTGCATTGCGCACCTCAAACTCTTATTTAGAGGAATCACGAGGAAGGAGTTCAGAGTCCTTCACGGGATATTCGGCTTCTAATCTTTCTTTGAGTGATCGTTGCATCATCTCATTTTTAAATTTGTGTATTGATTAGCATATTCACCTATTCACCCTCCTCTAGGTGATTTCAATTGGTATCAAAGCCTATGCTCCTGATAATAGGTTTAACCAATTAGGAGTGAGATCTTGGTTAGTTAATCTACATTTTGTAATTGCATACTTATAGTTTGCTCTCATGGATGACCCTCCCATGTTTGATATCTCTAAAATTAACATATGGAAGGTTAGGATGAGTTAGTATTTAAAAACCATAGGTTGGCAAGTTTACCTTACCATTACAAGGAATCTTACCTTAAAAATAGCAAGCATAAAAAGGCTAATGTACAAACCCTAAAGACACTTAGAAAATCACTTAGCAAAGGATATTTAAATATGGTTTCTCATTGTGATTCCGCCTTTACAGTGTGGAACATATTGACATCTCCCGAGCTTCAAATGCAAATCAATATGGAAGAAAAATCTGGTGGAGAAGAATCCGACCAACGTTGCTTCATGGTCCAAGGGAATGACTCCCTTGAGGTATATTCGGATACTCAACTAGAAAATAGTGTTAGTTCTTCTTGTTGTGATTATATAGATGCTCATACTTTATATGAAGAACCATCTATAGTTAGTGAAAAATTGCCTTCAAAATATGAATTTTGAAAAATAAAAATTCTAAATTAAAAGAAGAAAATAAAAATTACTTTCTAAGGTTGATTTGGTTTTGCAAGAAAAGGATGAAATTTCAAATGAAAGAGACTCATTGAAATCCCAACTTGATCTTGCCCTAAATGAAAATAAGATTTAAATAAGTAAAAATGATTGTGATGGTGTTTTGAAGAAATGAGGTTTTATCTTCAAAATTAGATTTTATTTTAAAAGATAACCATTCTTTGAAAAATGAAATTGATTTTATTTCAAACGAATTGGAGTTGGTTTTAACTAAAAATGAATCTTTGAAAAATAATATTGACTCACATGTTTGCCATGCTAGTGTAGCCTCACCTTCTAACTTACATATTGCATGCTCCACTTTTTCTTCTATTGCAAATGATATAAATATTTTAAAGAAGAGTGTTGATTGTTTGGGCTCCACTTTGAGCCATTGTGCTATGAACCACACACGTTTGGAATCTATATTTCGAAAGAAACTAGTTCCATCTATGCATGCACACAAATCACGGCATATACATGCTCCTCACGGCCACACTCATAACACTTTATTTGCTCATGTGTACACTTGTACACATTGTGGACGTAAGGGCCACCTTGCTAAATTTTGTTATGATAAGATAAATGATTCAAATTTAGCAAATAAGTTTGTTTGGGTTAGGAAAAGTGCTAACCCCTATGGACCCAAAAGAGTATGGGTACCAAAGACCACTCTTATTTTATATGATGTAGGTGTGGGTTCTCACTTAACGTGAGAGTGATGGTGCTGCGTTCCGAGCTTAAAGGTGATAATTTTGGATGCATCACTTTCAAGGGGAGTTTGGTGGGAGGACCACCTTGGTTTGGAGACATAGAGATGTGCCCTAATGGTTTTGGTAACGATCTCTTACTCCTCATTTAGTTTACATACTTTTCATGTCATTGATTTTTAGCATGTCATGTTTATGATTATTATGTTAAAAGCCATGATATTTAGATTAGTGACATACATGTATAGTATTTGAGATACACCCATATTTATATGGAACTATACTTTTGTGTTCTCACATTTGTTAGCTATCATGTATATCATAGTCTAAGACATGTACATTTACATAAAGATCATGTTGATTTATGTTTTGTTTTGAGCTTCATGTTTTGATTACATGTTTAGATGTTAGTTTTCATTAAAACTTGAGTATATACTTATACAATTAGTGAGCCACAAATAGATTATTATATGTTTATGCCTAAACGCTCATTTGTACCCATTGGATTTAGTAGTATAGCCTAGTTTTGATGATTCATGAATTTTGACTTGTATTCCCATTTTATACATGTTTTTCATGTTTGTGTTTAAACTTCATGTATATGTCTATTTTGTCTAAACTAATAGTTATACATATACATCCTTGAGTCACTTGTCTTCATGTATATACCTTTGTGAACTCGTTTATGTTTGGATATGTAGGTATATGTTAGATTGTACAGATTATACATATGCCTTGAAGTTATATTATTTTGAAAATTAAATTTTAATGATTTTCATGTTTGTTTATAAAGGAATTTCACATTGAGCTTATTGCCTATTTTCATGACTTTGTCTTTCACATTATACTTATACACTAACATCATTCTTGTTTACTCATGATTTGTTTTTCATGAGACAATATGTGCTTATAGACCTTTGAGTGTTTGATGATCATGTGATTTTCATGTTTTATAGAATATATTCTTGTTTTATTCCTTTCTTGAAGGATTTCGTATTAGTTTATAAGTTTTTCATAAAACTAGTTCGTAATCTTCATTTGGAAGAGTTTTCAATTATGTTAAATTATTTTCAAACTAATTTTTGAAAACCCCTTTATTTTAAGGGCGGTTGGTTGGGCGACCATGCCTTGTATGCTCATATTGAAAATCTATTTAAACATGTGCATGATATGGGTGGTAGGGATATGAGTTATACACTTCTTCCTAATTGTGTATTCTATTGGTATCACAATTGATATCTAACTTGTATACTCATATGTATTTCTATATATGTATGCTTCAACTTCAAACAATATCAATTTCTATTGGTATTTACTTTTTTCATACATATTTATGTGTTTTGATTGTGCTTATTATATCTTTATATCTTAAAGCACAAACCATGTTATGTGAAGCTTGATTTTATCCTTAATGACAATTATTTAAATTGGTATCCTATACAAGCTTATGCATCGTTTTCATTGGTATTTCATAAATGGGGAGAAAATTCATGTTTTACCTTTTAATCAATTTTGTTTACAATTGGTATTGATTTTTACTCCCACACTTTATGATGGAAAATAATTGAAAAATGATATTGATTTTTTATTTGGTATCATACGCTCCTAATTAAAATTATTTTCAGTTGACATATATTTCATTTTCAATATTGGTATCAAAAATATTAAATTGACATTATTTTCTATTTGATATCTTTATTGCAAAATGAGTTTAGTGTTTAACCAAAAAAATTGGTTTATGTTTTTTCAAATTGGTATCAAAAGTGTAAAATATTTTCAATTGGTATTAATTTTTTTTGGTATCAAGATTGGTTATATATATTTATATCTTTCAATTGTTATCAAAATTTTTGTTGGTTTATTCAATATGTTTTGTTTATTTTCAATTGGTATCATAATTTGATATCATGATGTTTCTATGTATACCTTCATGCTAAATTGATATATTTTTCATTTGGGTATCATAATGTTTTGATTTGTATTGCTTATATGCAAGGGAAGCTTAACATCTTCTCTATATATAGATTCATATTAAGTGTGCATTTCATATTGAAGTGCTTGACATCTATTTGGTATGTAGTACACGTGTGTAGGAAAAGTTTAACATCTTCACTTATACATTGTATATTATGCTTTATATTTTTAGGGTCTTGTCCTCTCTTTTCATGTAATGCATGTAGGCAGGGGGAGTTAACTTAACGTCTCTCCTCTTCATGAATATATATCGCATATATATCTTATTGTTTGTGTCTCTCCTCTTTGTTGATGAGTGACAAAAAGGGGGAGAGAAATTTAGAAAAATATTTTTGAGTTTATATGCATGCTTTTAATTCCTGTTTATGCATATACATTTGTGTTTACCTTATGCACTTCATTGATTATCCTTATTGTTTATGCTATGCATGAGTTAAGGGGGAGATTCTATGAAGCTTAACTTTAATTCTTGCATATATAACTCCATGAGTTTTGTCATCATCAAAAAGGGGGAGATTGTTGGCCCAAAGGCCCATCACTCTAGTTTTGATGATGATTAACTCATGTAGTTATAGTTTACTAATTCTTATACTTATTTAGTTTCAATTATCTATCAAGATCTTAGTAGGTGTATAGCTTCAACAGAGGTATTTTAGAGCTTACACGTGTTGATTCAAGAGCTTGCGCATCAAGATCAAATCTAGCACTCGGTTGGAGTCTAACTCGTTGGATCATGTTTGGATCGAGTCGTCTTGGAGATAGAGTTCTATAAAAAGCTTCGGTTTATGTTGTTTAGACGTTATGTAAGATAGATAGTGATAATATGCTCAAGTTCACATACACACACACTAGTTTCTTTATGTTTGGTTTTCATTTAACCGGTTTTGGATTTCATATCAAAAACATAGATATAATAACCTTCATGTGTATTGAATTTTATCCATACACTCTATGCTTTCAAAAGAGTTTCAATATCTTGTTTTTATATCTATACATGTTTTGGAGAAAATGATTTTTCATTTCAAAAATACAAGTTTTAGAAAATACAGTTTTCGGTTTTAAGCTTAACTTCTAAATCACAAAAATGGTTCAAAATGTTTATTATATGTGTTGAATTTTGATCACACATATTTGCACTTCAGAGTATTTTAAAGAACTTATTTTTGTGAAATTAATATGAATTTATGGATTTTAATTGAATCAAAAAGACCAGTTTTCTTGAACTTTATCCCTGCCTGTTTTGTGCTGGCGGTCGACCGAACGGTCGACCGGACCAGGGGATGGTCGACCGGCCCGGTCGACCGATGTGCACAAGAGCGTGCATGTTTCTAGCCTATTAGGCCGGTCGACCGCACGGTCGACCGACTGAAGTTCCTTTGCTCTCGAGTAAGGGCGGTCGACTGGGCGGTTGACCGAAGGCTTTTACTGGTCGACCGGGCGGTCGACCGGGGTTGGCAATGGTCAAAATTCGACCGTTGGCCGGTCGACCAACCGGTCGACTGGAAGGTCAAAACTGACCTTATCTGGCTATCAACGGATATAGTTTCAAATGGCTATATAAATGGTTTTTCTCTTGACTGTTTTAGACAAGATTCTAAGAGCTTTAATTCTGATCTCTCTATAGTTTTTGCTGCCATTGAAAAGAGAGTTTTGGGCTTTAAAGTTTGCATTTTATTTGGTGTTTTCTGGGGTTTGAAAAATCAAAGAAAAGTGGTTTTGGAAAAGTATTTTTGGTTCATCTTCATCATCCTTATCTCTTGTTTTCCCAAGGATTTTCTTCAAGGATTTATTTTCCATTCATTTTGGTTTTTTTCACACTTGAGCTTATTAGATCTATCCTATCCATAGGATTTTGTCTATTGTGAGAAAGAAAAGTTTGTGATCTTTTAGATCACTAAGTTGTAAGCTTTGATTCATTTTGTTGTTCCTCTTGTGTAGAGGAGGTGATTGCCTTGGCTTGTTGATACCTCTCTTGTGGTGAGGTGGTTGCCTTGGCTTGTGGCTTGTGTTTAGGCTTTGTGCCTTTGCCTCTTGTGTGGAGGTTGAGAGAGGAGGTGTGTTCTCCTTGTTGTATTATCCAAAATCCTCAGTAGAGGTTCCCTGTATGGGAAGTCCTTTGTGGACGTCTTAGTGGATTGAAAATCCTTCTAGGTGAAGGTGGAGACGTAAAGCTGGGTGCTCGAACCTCGAAACAAATCTCTGTGTTTGCGATTGTTTACTTGTGTTGTTTACTTTCTATTCATTCATTCTTATATTTTCGATCTATACTCTCACAATAAGATTGCATTGCGCACCTCAAACTCTTATTTAGAGGAATCACGAGGAAGAAGTTCAGAGCCCTTCACGGGGTATTCGGCTTCTAATCTTACTTTGAGTGATAGTTACATCATCTCATTTTTAAATTTGTGCATTAATTAGCATATTCAACTATTCACCCCCCCTCTAGTAATTTCACTAATTTCTAATTTAAATAATTTACTGAGTCGTTTACATCAACATTCTTGTTCAACAATGAAGTGTGATTTTGAAAGATAATTGATTTGGAATCAAATGGAACAGGAGTAAAAACAGATACCGACTCGGGAATTTGACTTATATCAAGTCGAGAGTCAATAATGAGAGTCGAAATTGATTCAAAAATAGGGTCCAAACCAAAGAATTGACATTCACACACTTTCCCCATCAATGAAATGTGATCATGAGAGATTGGTGATTCCATTTCACGGTGTACTGGCACAGAATGCAATGTTGACTCCGGATAGAGAAAAAATCTGATAAAGATACCAGAGTCATTATTGAACCAAAAAGGGAAATGGAATCACTAACATGAGGCTCAAGATCACTTTCAAGCTCAAGTTCAATTTTGGGAAAAGGATAACGTACCAAAATGTCAAGGTGGCTCTCAAATTTTGGGCAAGTTCAAATGGATGCAAGGAAATTGAATCTTAATTTTCGTCCACGAAAGGAATATGGATCGGTTAAATGATCGATTTAAGTTTAAAAATTATGAAAATCAAAACTGGCTCAAGAATGTTTTTAGGTAACACTACAGGAGTCGATATTGATTCAAGGATTGGACTCGAATCACTAAATTGAAGCTCAGGTTCACATTCATCTTCAAGTTCAATTTCAGAAAATGGATAACTTGCTAAACTATTGAGAATTTGATGTTGGTCAAGTTCAGGTTGGTATGATGAAATTGAAGATGGATTTCCAAAGTGACATGCTTCGTGAGTCGTATGAACATTTGGTGGACATGGGAAGTCAATCGTATTTTGCATTATGCGCTCGGTCTCTTGCACGAATTCCATAGTTTTTTCCTATAATGATTTTCCTTTGAGTCATTCTAAAAAGAACTACATGAACTTTGGAAAATTTGTGGACATGATGAGGTTACCATTTTTTCAAATTGTTTTTGGGCCGCTATCACTTCTTCCAAACTCCTTTCTGATGACGATTTTTCTTCAATTGGTGGTTCAGGAAAGGAGGATATGGATCCAAATCGGGGAATGAAAATTGTGGACAAGGTGGTTGAAAATTGGACTCAGGGGAGTTGAATCCCCATTGACTCTGTGAAGAGTTGAAATTATTTTGAAAATTATAGTCATAGGTTTGGGGGTATGGGTCATATTAAGTCAGATATTCCCAACTCCGTATATATGGTAGGTTCATGTTATATACAGCCGGATGATTAGTCTACGATTATGCATTAGTATATCGCATTTTTCCACCAATTTATGAATAAATTGTCAGTCTAAACCGTGTTTTGGTCTCTATTGCAGGTAAATCAAAAGTTCAAGGCAAAGGAGTAATTAAACCCCTTTTAGGATAATTAAATCCGAATTTCGTGGAGGCCAAGCAAGGGATCATCTAGAAGATACGTCGAACCTAGACTCTTGCGCACGTCAGACGAATATTCGGGCGAAATTACCAGAAATGGAATATACCAAGAAGCGCCTAGAGCCAAGACGGATCCCCGCACCAAAACCAGGGAGTTAACTCACCTGGTTTGGCCGCGGATCCGTGGCAAAAGCCGCGGATCCGCGGCCCATTGGTGGGGCCACGCGTCGATTTTGACGCGTGGCCCGTCTTGTTTTCTGGAATCATCCTATGCCTATATAAACCCCTGTAGAGGGCCAAAATGAGGTAGTTTTTATTTTAGGCTAGGGTTTCTATGTTTTAGTGTAGTGTAGGTACGTATTCTTCATTTCTTGTATTTTGTTATGTTATTTTGTTTTTAGATCATGTATTAGGGCTGAGAGATTTAGAGAGAGAGATAGAGAGGGATTGATGTAATAGATGGTGACAATCTATGTAAAGGTGATTCCTTTCTTCTCCAATGTAATCTCCTCCATCTTCTACATGATACTTTGCTAACTTTTCTTCTTCTCATGGCAATCTAACTACTAACCACTAACCATCTAACCACTTACTTGATAATCCACATGAATCGAGTAGTCTCTATAAGGCCTTGTTCTTGCAAGAGCCATTGATGGCTCATGATGATGGGTTCTAACATCTAACTTGCTAGCCAAGCTAACTCTCTCTTATTTCATGCTTGCTTTCAATGGTTTGATGATCTAATGTTTGTATTAGCTTGCTCTTGATGCAAGTTTGAATGTGAAGAACCATCTCATTTGCCATGCTTTGATCGTCTCTTGAGGCCAACGATTAGTGATGGCCGAGGATCAAATGTGAGGCAACTATCACTAAGAGGTTAGCATGGTAGCGGATCAATTAGTAGTTAGTAGCCATGAGTTTTCTTTTATCTTGCTTTAAAAACTATTTTCAAAGTATCTTTTCATTGTTGTTTTCACCGCTTCTTCGTTTGTCTTTGTTTTCATTTTCTTTACCACAAGCTTCATCTTCTTTCCTATTTGTTTTCCAAACCACTTCTTATTTTGTTTTCACATCGCCGTTTTCATCGCCTTCTCCACCTACCACGTGCTTGTTTTCCTTTCCTTTTCTTTTCTTTTCTTTTTCTAATTCTTTTAATAAAGAAGAACTGTTAACATAAAACGTGAATAGAGATTGTTAATACTTCTATCGTCTCCCGTCCCTGTGGATTCGACCCGTTGAGCCAATGCTATAACAAAAGTATCGAGGGAACATTAGCATATACACATATTTTCATTGATTTCATAAACTACGCGTTTTTGAGTGCTAGTTTCGCCCCGATCAAAATTTTTGGCGCCGTTGCCGGGGAACAGGAATGGTTTTGATTTCACGTTTTTGTTAACATTGTCTTCTCTATTTTGGTGTGCAGGACATTCTTTCAGGATCTTAACATTGCAGAATAAACACTAGCTTTGCATCTCCCTGCTCTTTAAAGCAGGGACCCAGCTTTCAAAGAACCGCCGCGCCAACGCGACTTTTGCAGCGAAAACGCGGCCATTTTTTGATAATTGTATATCTTGTTGTGCTGGGATGTGTTCATTGTAATAGCTAGTTGATCTGTATTATTACTTTTCTGCTTTGATTGCCTAAACACCATAATAAACTAAAAAACTAAAATACCATATTTGGACGCTTTTAAAACGGCTTAGACATTTGCATTTAGGCACGTGTCAATTCAATTCCAATATACTGTATTTTGTTCTGTTGTTGTGATCTGAATTGAGGTGTACATATGGCATTGCATATAGCATAGGACAAACACGTGGGTGATTTATTCACTTTGTGTTATATTCTTGTCTATATTGCACACTTGCACGAATTGATCTTAAGGGCACAACCCAATACAAGATAAGGTGGGGATTTCATCACCCTTTCTTAGCCCAAAAATCACCTCCCCACTCACACAACCCAAGCCCAAATAAAAATTGATAGATGTTGGCCCCTAGGGACATCTCGGACTCATTAAGAGATTGACCGAGGGTGGAACTTGTTTTGAATCTTACTCTTGTGAAATCGATGTCTAAGATTGGGGATTAAGAGGTTACGCCTCGACGATACCGTGGTTTGGCGTAATTAAGGCCCGTTGCTTACGCACGGATACCTCCTACCGTATTTTGTCCCTACCTGGCCGATTAGCTTGTGGTCGGATTCAAGCAACAACCTCTCCCGGGTAATCGACCAGTTAGGAGTCGTCTAGGTCAACCCTACTTTAGGCTTGGTTTTGATTTTTTCTTTTCTTTGTTTGTTGTTTGATTTTTTTTTGTTTGTAATTGTTTGTGAAATGGAATTCAACAATAACAATTCTTTCAATCCGAATATGAATTCATATTTCACACCGACCCCATTTGTTTCGGATAATTCCAACCCAGTTTTTCACAATATAAACCAACCAAATACACCGGGTTGGACTTATCCGAATCAATACAACCCATACCCACATTCTTATGACTATAATTTTCAAAATAATTTCAACTCATCACAGAGTCAATGGGGATTCACCTCCCCCGAGTTTAATTTTCAACCTCCTTATCCCCCATGTCCACCTTGTCCACAAATTTCATTCCCCGATTTCGCTTCTTATACTCCTTTTTTAGAACCACCAATTGAAGAAAATCTGAGTTAGAAAAGAGAGTAGAAGCCAATTTACAAGAGGTCGAGCGACTACTTCAGAAAAGGAGGACCTCTCCAATTTCACAGTATTTTCAAGAGTCTTACTCAGTTCCACCTCCTCATAATGACCAACCATCTTCCCTGAAAATGAGTAAGGAACTCTTGTGTGAGTCCAAGCTTCAATCTCAAAACATTTTTGACTCACATTCTTCACAAAATTTTCAAAATCAAGATTCTTATACTCCCATTCTAGAGCATCCACTTGTAGAAAAATCAAGTCTAGAAAAGTATAGAAATCTTACAGGAGTCTGCACTAAAATTTCTAAAATCATCTGTCGAGTCTGTCAATAGGTTGGAAACACAATTAAGTCAATTGGTTAGCATTTATAGGAATGAGGAAACTCTATCTTATCAACCTTTGACCAATTCAGCTATGCCAAACTCTATTGATCTGACCCAGGACTCTTGTCATTTTGAAAATCAAGACTCATTTCAGCACACCCACTTGAACTTGTCCAAACTTCAAATGTTAAAGATCCCATTGACATTCTGGCAAGTTATCCTTTCCTGAAATTGACCTTGAGCATGAATATGATCCTGAACTTTCACTTGATAATTCAATTTCACTTCCTGATTCAATATTGACTGAGGTGTTTTACCTGAATTCAGGCCTTTTTTCGAGTCAGTATTGGATCCTATACCAGTCCATTGTGAAATTGAATCACCAGTCTTTTATGATGATCATATTGAACTTGACCAATTTCATACTTTTGAAAGTCCCATTGATAAATTGACAAGTTCTCATTTTTATGGAATTGAACTCAATGAGGAATGTGACTTTGATCCTCAAATTTGTGATCCAGTTCAAATTCCTGAATCAATATTGACTCCTATTTTGTTACCCAATTTGAGCAACATTTTAGAGTCAGTTTTGATTCCCATACCTGTCATTCCTGAACTTGAATCACCAACCTTAGAAAGTCACATTCCATCATGGGGAAATGACGGTGGACTTGAGCTTCATCTTCTTGATTTGGACCCACTTCCTGAACCAATCTCGACTCCTGAAACTTTACTTGACTTAAGTCTTTTTCCTGAGTCGGTATTAGTTCCTGTAATTCCTGAGTCCAAATCAATCATTCCATTCTGGGACAAGGATCTTGATGAATTTGACTCTGAAATTATTTTGAAAATTTGGAAATTAGATAGGGTAAAATTTTTAATAAAAATCATAAATATAAACATCATTCTAGTGGGTTGTATTCTAGAGGTCTCTGGTGGTTCCTCCGGACTCCACGCAAGTTAGATTGGGCCGCATTTCGTGGACCAATCAGACCGCCACCGGAACCACCACCTTGAGGTGATTTTTCCTTCCCTCTCTATTTATTTCATGCATACATACATCACGATGCATTGACGACAATGCATGAGATAAGTGTGGGGGAGGGTTTACTAACTTAGAGTTTTTAGATTTTTTTTTTTTATACTTCTTTTAGGATACTTTTAGAAATCTTCCCCTTTGTATAGGAATTTTCTCTTTCTTTAAAACTTTTTGAATAAGAGTTGATCTATTTTTAAGAAAATTAAGATGATCTTAAAATTAAGAAAACCTTATTATGACATCTTAAACCTAGTCGAAATAATGGATCTGTTTAAAAATTATAGGTTAAGTAAGATAAATTGAAGAGATAGTTTTATCTTGAATTTTTTGCCTTAGATAGTATGCACATCACACTTACACATTTTTGGGATGGAAATAAAGACCTAAAATGCCATAAATAAAAATATATATAACTAAAATAAATAAATAAATAAAAATCACTTATTAAGCTGGATAAATATGCCTCAAGAAGCATGATTATTCACGCCTAATGGTGGTTTAAAGAAACAAATAATCCCCCTTAGTTTTGTGGCCTTGTTTACTCGAGTCCTTAAACCCGAGGGATGTTTTCTCATTCTGGTGCCCTAGGACGTTCTGGTTTGGGAGTCATCGGTTATAGGCTTGCTACATGGGTGAACTAGAAAGCCTAAGAAAACTAAGGGAAGAAAAAAGAAGAAAAAGAAAAAATATATATAAATAAATGGCTTGATGATTAGAGTTGAAATCCCAAAAATCTTCGCTATCACAAAGTGCATATTATCTAGGTTTTATGAAAGATAAAATTTTCAATCCAATTTTGAATTCTTACCTTAATTGAAGACAAGATCTTGCGTAGAGACTAAGTTTAAGGAAGAATAATTTTTGGTGGACTTATGATCTTAGATCGCTTATATTTTTACAAAAATATTTTGAAAACTTGTCTCTCTTTCAAAATGCATTTTCAAAATACTAACATTTGTCTTCATTCTTTATGGATTTTGTGGGTGCAATCCGCTGAAAACCCTCAGGAGACAAAACTCCTCCTCTTGGGTAACCTAGAGATTTAACGGCTTGTTGCACACGCTCAGTGCAATCGCGTCACCTGCGAAAGTGGTGTAATAACCTTTATATAGTATAGTTTTTCTTTTCTTGTTTTGCTCGGGACGAGCAAAAGATAAGTGTGGGGGTGTGATTAGTCTACGATTATGCATTATTATATCGCATTTTCCACCGATTATGAATAAATTGTCGGTCTAAATCGTGTTTTTGTCTCTATTGCAGGTAAATCAAGAGTTCCAGGGCAAAGGAGTAATAAGAGCTTAATTAAACCCCTTTTAAGATAATTAAACCCGAATTTCATGGAGGCCAAGCAAGGGATCATCTAGAAGATACGTTGAACCTAGACTCTTGCGCACGTCAGACGAATATTCAGGCGAAATTACCAGAAAATGGAATATACAAGAAGCGCCTAGAGCCAAGACAGATCCCCGCACCAAAACCAGGGAGTTAACTCCCTGGTTTGGCCGCGGCTCCGCGGCCCATTGGTGGGGCCACGCGTCGATTTTCGACGCGTGGCCCCGTCTCGTCTTCTGGAATCATCCTATGCCTATATAAACCCCTGTAGAGGGCCAGAACGAGGCAGTTTTCATTTTTAGGCTAGGGTTTTCTATGTTTTAGTGTAGTGTAGGTAGGTGTTCTTCATTTCTTATATTTTATTATGTTATTTCGTTTTTAGATCATGTATTAGGGCTGAGAGATTCAGAGAGAGAGATAGAGAGGGATTGATGTAATAGATGGTGACAATCTATGTAAAGGTGCCTCCTTTCTTCTCCATGTAATCTTCTCTATCTTCTACATGATGCTTTGCTAACTTTTCTTCTTGTCATGGTAATCTAACTAGTAACCACTAACCATCTAAACCACTTATTTGATAATCCACATGAATCGAGTAGCCTCTATAAGGCCTTGTTCTTGCAAGAGCATTGATGGCTCATGATGATGGGTTCTAACATCTAACTTGCTAACTTGCTAACCAAGCTAACTCTCTCTTATTTCATGCTTGCTTTCAATGGTTTGATGATCTAATGTTTGTATTAGCTTGCTCTTGATGCAAGTTTGAATGTGAAGAACCATCTCATTTGCCATGCTTTGTATCGTCTCTTGAAGCCAAGGATTAGTAATGGCCGAGAATCAAATGTGAGGCAACTATCACTAAGAGGTTAGCATGGTTAGTGGATCAATTAGTAGTTAGTAGCCATGAGTTTTCTTTTATCTTGCTTTAAAAACTATTTTCAAAGTATCTTTTCATTGTTGTTTTCACCGCTTCTTCGTTTGTCTTTATTTTCATTTTCTTTACCACAAGCTTCATCTTCTTTCCTATTTGTTTTCCAAACCACTTCTTATTTTGTTTTCACATCGTCGTTTTCATCGCCTTCTCCACCTACCACGTGCTTATTTTCCTTTTCTTTCTTTTTTCTTTTTCTAATTCTTTTAACAAAGAAGAACTGTTAACATAAAACGTGAATAGAGATTGTTAATGCTTCTATCGCCTCTCGTCCCTGTGGATTCGACCCGTTGAGCCAATGCTATAACGGAAGTATCGAGGGAACATTAGCACATACACATATTTTCATTGATTTCATAAACTACGCGTTTTTGAGTGCTAGTTTCGCCCCGATCACCGGGTTGGAGTTATCCAGTCAAATAAGGTCGGGGTGAAATATGGATTCATGTTAGGATTGAAAGAATTGTTGTTGTTGAAATCCATATCACAATTTACAATCGAGAAAACAAACAAACAAACAAATAAACAAACAAAGAAAACGAAAAGAAAACAAGCCTATGCTAGGGTTGACTTAAACCTAGACGACTTCTAACTGGTTAGACTGTTCACGGGGGTACGTTGTCAGAATCTGATCACGAGTAATCGGCTGGGTAGGGGAAAGATCAGTGGGAGGTATCTGTGCTGAAGCAACGGGCCAATTATGTCAAACCACTGTTCTTCGAGGTTTTGCCTCTCAATCCCCAACCTTAGACACCGATTTGACAATAGTTAACTTCTAACAACTTTCCCCCTTAGGTCAATCTCTTAAATGAGTCTGAGATGTCCCTAGGGGTCAATGTCTAACAATTTTTATTAGGCTTGGGTTGTGTGAGTGGGGAGGTGATTTTTGGGCTAATAGAGGGTATGATATCTCCACCTTATGTTATCGTGGGTTTTGCCCTTAAGTTTAATTTGTGCAAGCGTGTAATATAGATAAGAATGAACACAAAAGTGAGTAAATCACTGAAGCGTTTGTCCTAACTATATGCAATGCAATATGTACACCTCTGTCAAGATCACAACAACACAAGAATAAAATACAGTATATTGAATGAAAATTGACACGTATCTAGATGCAAGTGTCTAAACCCGTTTTAAAGCATCCAATTACTGTATTTATTCTTAACATTATTTATAGTGTGCAGGTAATATAAACAAAAATTAGCAGCAGAGTATATAAATGTACAAGAATTTAACCAACCACACAAGAGAAAGTGTGGACTTCTGCAATGCTAAAAATTTAACCTGTACACCAAAAACAAAGAAGAAAGGTTAACAAAATGTGAAATCAAACGTTCCCATCCCCGGCTGCCAAAATTTGATCGGGGGAAAATCGCGCACAAAAAGTATATGTTTTAAAATTCATATTTAAAGTGTGTGTGCTTTGGCTTCCTTTATACTTCTGTTATAGTATAGAGGCTAAAGCGAGTCGAATCCACAAGGACGGAGGCGATAGAAGCTTTACCGTTGATTCACGTGTGTGTTAAAAGTTCTTCAATGTTTGAAAGAATGAAAAGAAAAGAAAGTAAAGAATGAAAAGAGAAGTACGGTGAAACATAAAAAAGTGGGAAACATAGAGAAGATTGTATTTGTGATTTTTGGTATATTTCTAAAACAAAGTGAAAAAGAAAGAAAACACATGGCTACTAACTACTAATGACTACCCACTAACAGGCTAACCTCTTAGTGATAGTTGCCTCACATGTATCCTTGACAATCACTAGTCCTTAGTTCAAGAGCATTACAAAGCATGACTCATATGTTAACTTTCACATTCAAATTCAACCAACAAGTGCAAGCTACACTTAAATCTTCAAAACCTAATAAAAGCAAGAATGAAATAAAGTAATGTTAGCTTGTTAGTGTAACGCCCCATTCCACGAATACGGGGACGTCACTGCGACGTATATACGTAGGTCAGAAAATGCCCACACGTATATACGCTAAGCAAATAAGTACAACAAGAATCAGAGTACACGACAAGGCGTGGTATCCATACATATGCCAACTAAAAAGTACACATACAAAGTTATACAAGATATGATAAAGTATTACACAATACATGTGTATTACATCACAACCAAGTCCAAAAGTAAAATATACAATATGTGTACAAAAGCTCACGAGGTGGATGAAGACCTCGCGAGTCAAAAGGAAGAATCTAGCACGAAGGGACTGGAACTATTCGGCCTGCTCACTAAAATAAGCTTGATCCTCCGTGGATGGCTCCACTTCGTTCCAAGCTTCGGGATCTGAATATGCAAATCCAAGGGAGTCAAGACAGGTTAACAATAAACAACTATAGCCAAGTGGCTAAGAGACATGAATAAGGAAGTTGGAACAGTACAAGGAATATAAAATCGACAAGTAATGGATAGCATGAGGAGATACAGTCATAATGCAATAGATCTACAGTTGACGTCTTATTATTATTACTTGTCTTACTGTGATATCTAGCTATGTGACCCAGCGTCCCAGAGCACATAAACCATATCCTAGAAAAACAAGGTTGTTATTGGAAACCAGCGGTTTCTCGACGAACTATGTTTACAGTGGGTCCCGTGCATGCCCGGGACCACGGTCCAGGGTGTTCCGTTGCTTGGTAACGGAACCAGCCGCAAGGCCTAACAGGAGGGACTTATGTATGCCCTTTGTCATGACAGTATTCAGGAAGAGGGAGCAAGCACTCCCCTCGGTCCCCTGGAGGCCCTCAGGTTAGACCGGAATATGATTGTACAATATACCTAATGCCACTGTAAACACGAACACATATCGATATCCGTATGTTTCCCCCCGACCCATATGTAAGTTGGTCCATTTTATATGAAAGTCAAGTGTATCATGCTTGGTTCAAGTGATGGCATGATAAGTGGTGATGTTCATATCTTAACAAGTTATGAAGCGATGATATGTAATAACAAGTCATGAAGTAACATGAGGTAATGTCCATCAAGTAACATGTCATGTAGTACCAGTTATGAAGCAATGAACAGGAATAATATAATATGTCACACATGTATCAAAGGTAAAATCTAAATTCAGATAGGAAATCAACTAAGTCAGACATTCAGAATTAGTCGACTAGGTGGAAGGATTAGTCGACTAATGGGGGTCTTAAGTCGACTAACAGTCTAGATGAGTCGACTAAAGCTGGGTTCCAGAGAGTTGTAATTCTGTTTCAGGAAAGTTAGTCGACTAGGGTTGTAAGGGTAGTCGACTAACAGGGAACTACTAGTCGACTAACATACTATAAGTCGACTAAGTCTGTGATACAGAGAGTTGATGTTTTATTTCAGGGAAACAGGAGTCGACTAGGGAGGAATGGTAGTCGACTAGGGGACCTAAGTCGACTAATATTTTGGATGAGTCGACTGGAACCGAGAGTTGGGTTTTCTGGTTCAGGAAAGATTAGTCGACTATTAATAAGGATAAGTCGACTAAAACTGTGTTTCCAGAGAAGTTATGTTTCAGACAGGTGGGCTAGTCGACTAATTCCTAGGTTAAGTCGACTAATCGTGGAAAAACTCTGGGTAAGAATTAGGGTTTTGTTGGTTGTGTTTGATGGTCTAAAAATACGATTTTTATGGCACAAGTGTACATGAATTGACAACACAAGTATATAAAGAAGTTGTCTAGTCTTGGTGAGTAAAAATACTCACAAGGATTGGTTATGTGAAGCTTGATCCAAGTGATAAATCCGACGAAGAGAGAGATGATCCCCAATCCAAAAGAAGTGGCTTGATTGAGGTTGAAGATGAAGATCTTGTTGATGCTTGAGATGGAGATGAAGAAGACCTAGGTGCTTTTGGAGTTAGGGTTTGAGTTTGAGATGGAGAAGGAAGAGGTGAGGGCTACTTCTTTGGTGGAATGAAGAAAAAAGAAAAGAAATGTAAGGGATATGTTTATATAGGTTTTAGATTTGTAAAGGTGTTGTAAATAAGGGAAATGAGAGGGGGTTTTGTGCAATTAGGGGAGGATGAGGTGTCTCCTCTAGCACACACTTGGCAAGCCATGGAAGAGAGAGAAAAAGAGGGGCATTAATGAGGCATGGTGGAAGAGTGTGGGATTTGTTGGAAATTGGAAGAAATTAGGAATTTTGGAAAATAGGAATCCTTTTGGCTTGTGAAAGAAGGAAAGGAAAATAAGAGGAAGGAAAAGGGGAAGTATTTATAAATGAAGATATTTTTCTCTAACTTGAAAAATGAAAATATTGAAAACACGGATTCCCGGGTTAAAAGTCAAGTATGCGGAAAACATTTCAGAAAATACCGAAATCGTCCGAATTCAAGTATTTCGGATCGACTCATCAAAATTTTACCAAAAATCAAGAATAATATATGAAGACTCATAGTGAAATCCGTTTGGAGAAATACTTTATAGTTCTAAAACTAAAAATCCCAAATCAGTTAACTACCGACTCCGATGGAATTTTCATAAATTCATAAAATCCAGAAAAAGTATTTAGGTAAGAAATATGATTCTAAGAAATATTGTCTAAAGACTCTTCTAGAAATTCCAAACCGTTTGCAATTAAAAATCTGAGAATCGATCAGCGACACTGGTCGACACCGGTTTGAAGAAATTTATTTAAATTCAAGAAAATTCCAGAAAATCATACAAAATCCAAAGCATTAGAAAATAATATTTGAAATTGAAATCGGTCAAATACAGGGAGTAAATCGAAAAATACGATCGGAAAACTGAATACGCAACTAAGTACGTATTCCGGGAACGGGGTATTACAATCCACCCACCTTACAAAAATTTCGTCCTCGAAATTTCAGAAAGTGGAAGGTAACAGGAAAGAAAGATAACAGGAAGTGAAAGATAACAGGAAAGAAGGATAAGAGGGAAGAATTTTACCAGTTAGGTAGTGAAAAGTTGAGGATAACACTCTCGGATAACGTCCTCTCGTTCCCATGTGGCCCTCTCCTGGCGCATGTCTGTTCCAAGACACCAACACACAATGATTGCCTTGTTCTTCAGTGTCTTGACACTTCTATCCAGTATGGCCATCGGCTGCTCCTGATATGACAAATCCGGTTGTAGTTCCAGTTCGGAGTGATCCAGGATATGACTATCATCCCTGACATACCTCCGCAACTGTGACACGTGGAAAACATTGTGAACCCATCCAAAGATGGCGGTAACGCCAATCTATAAGACACATCTCCCACTCGGTCCAAATCTCAAAGGGGCCGATATATCTCGGACTAAGCTTTCCACGAACACCGAACCGGATTACTCCTCTAGTGGGTGATATCTTCAAAACACATGATCTCCTGCCTGGAATTCCAATGGTCTTCTCTGCGTGTCAGCCCAACTCTTCTGCCGACTCTGTGCTGCTCTGAGATGGTCTCTGATGATCCTGACTTTCTCTGTTGTCTGAATCAGGATTTCTGGCCCCAAAAGTGCCTCTCACCGACTTCACCCCAACAGATCGGTGATCTACACTTTCTTCCATACAATGCTTCAAAGGTGCCATCTTGATACTTGCCTGGTAGCTGTATTATAAGAAAATTCCGCCAAGTGAAGATGATCTTCCCATGATCCTTGAACTCAATCATGCAAGCCTTAGCATATCTTCAAGAATCGGAGGTCCTCTCTGATTGTCCGTCTGTCTGAGGATGATATGAAGTACTGAACTTCAGACGAGTTCCCAGACTCTCTTGGAGACTTTCCCAGAAATGAGATCTGAATCTGGTGTCTCTGTCTGAAACAATACTAACTGAACTCCATGTAGACGAACTATCTCCTTCATGTACTTGTCTGCCAAAACTTCTGTTGACTGACCCCCCTGAATGGTATGAAGTGGGCTGACTTGGTGAGGCGATCATGATTACCCACACGGCATTATTACCCTTAGGACTTCGAGGTAATGCCGTAACAAAATCCATAGTGATGTGCTCCCACTTCCATTCGGTATCGCAAAGGTTGAAGAAGTCCAGCTGATCTCTGATGCTCTATCTTTATCTGCTGGCACACCAAGCACTTGGCTACAAACTGAGCTATCTCCCTTTTCATAGCATTCCACCAAAACTGCTTCTTCAAGTCCTGATACATCTTGTTCCCCCTGGGTGTATAGAATAAGCTGAACTGTGTGCCTCTGCTAGAACCTTTGTCTAATTTCTCCTTGGGAAACACAAATCCTGCTACTATAATACAAAGCACCATCTGGATGAATACAGATATCAGTCCTCAATCCAGCCTCTACCTGAG